>JABUQX010055674.1:0-40000 GCA_015478945.1 Trachelipus rathkii
AAAAAGAAAAGAGAGGAAGAGGGAATTAAAAAGTCATATCTAGCATGCTCTCTGGCAAAGATATAGTGGTAATATGCCGGCTCGATATAATTTTTTTTTTGAACTGCAGCAACCTAAGATATCTCACAGTCCCTTAGTTTTTCCCTTCTATCGACCGTATGTAGTTCATTACGTTCGAATGGTGCGCAATTGGTTTTTTATTATTCCTTTATCACAGTACTTCGAGTGAGGAGGAGTTATTTTGGATTGCTCTCTGCTCGGAGAAATAATAATATCATATAAGAGAACTGTGATATATAGTATGTGTATATTTTAAATATATATATTGGTAGACTTGCGAGAGGATGAGTGTGGATATGACGCATAACAGAAAGGCGACTTATTCGTCACTGGAATTGATCACATACCCACTTCAAAGTGAAATAATTCCTTTTAATAATCTGTTATAAAGATATATTTTAAAGTTTACTATATTATAAATTGTATACTTATATTTATATTAAATTTAGAAGAATATAAAAATCAAAATATATATATATTACTTACATATATATATATTATATAATACTATATAATAGTATTGTATATATATATATATAGTTATATGGATAGTAGTAGATATATATATATATTATATATATTATATATATAAGTAAATCATATTAATTATTAATATCATATATATATATATATTAAATATTAAATATATGTATTATATCAAGCTAGGGTCATTGCGCCATCTATATATGTAAAGCTTGCGCCTATAATGACGCCTATGGAGCAATATCAATTCGTAAGAGCGCATAGGCGCATAGAGCGGCACCTATTTTTATAAATAAGTATCGGGCTAAGCAATAGCGACACTAAGTACAATTCTGTGTCGACTCTATAGCATAGGTCACTTAATTAGATACGAGGTAAACAAGAGCTGAACTTTTTATTTTAAACACTACCTTATACTAAGATAATAATTAGAACTATAAGAATAGCTTAGTGTGGCTTATTTTTATTATGCTATAGTCCTATTTATGGATATTATTTATTTATGCTTACAACCCTTTATGCTTATTATTTAGTAATGTTTATATTTATAATATATAATTATTATTTATATATTTACTTACCCTTATTTATATTATAATTATAAATATATATATTTATTTATTATATATATATGTATTTAATTATATTATATTATAAATTTTATATAATAATTGTTATTAATTATATGATATATTATTAATATATATAATATTGTGTTGAAGCTATTGTTATTATATTATTAATATATATAATAATTATATTATATATATTATATATAATCTAATATATAACTGGTTCAGTAGTTCTTATACTACAAATAAATTGGCAACTTTGGCTCTGAAGATTTTCAAAATTTTCTTCTTCAGCGCTCGTGCTGAACTCCTGGGGGAAAACATGGATCACAAGGACAATGGAGGAGGAAAAGGACGTGTAGATATTATTTTTACGGTGTTTTAATTACAAAAATTAATAAGTGTGGTTTTTCTGTTTCCTTATTAAAGCTATAATTAGCTCAAAACATTGCTAGGCGGCCTCAAATATCTGTTTGCTAAAATTTTAATATTCTAGAGCGAGTACATGTCCAGCTTGTGCCGGATGATAAAGGATTCGCGAGCGCATAAGGCGGTACATAGAGCGCATAAGGCTATAGGCGCATATTGACTCTCGTTGATATAATATAAATATTGTTAGGCGGCTTAGTAAGTTAGGACGTTATTAGGTATATCTGAGCCACGTATTTGTAGTGTTTCCGCTGGGACAAGGCTGCTATGAGGTCGGCGGTGATGCTCTACTTTTATCAATAAAAAATTATATAGGATACTTGAGATTAGTAGTATATGTTAATTATATATATTGTTATTATATTATATATATAGTATTATATATAATATATAGGTTGTAGGTCGTATATTTGTTGATAGGTATATTAGATGATATGTTCGTTTAATAGGTGATAGATGATAGTTAGATATATAATTAAGTATTAATGTAGTATATAGTTAGTCGTGATATATATTTGATACTTTAAGGTATTATATTTGGTTTATTTAAAATAAACAATGGTAAAATGTTGATATTGTATTAATTATTTATATATTATATTTATTATTGTGATTAATTATTTTATTGATGAATATATGTTTAGATAATTTATTTGGTATTTTTAATAATAACTTTGATTTATCGAAAAATTCCTGTTAATGTATTTTGTGATTACTAATTAATATCATGAGAGTACAATATAAATAATGGATCTGATAACTCTTTTGTTGCCGATATGACGTGATGTCAGCGATATGTAGAAAAAATATTGATACGATTATTATTGCTCAATATTGTAACGATGTGACTAGATGAATGCGATGCGTATTTTAATTCGTTTATTAATATTAACAATCACTCTCTTTTATCTTAATATAAATTATAATATATTATTTTATTACTAATGTATTATGATATATATATGTTGTTATAGTTGTAGTATAGTATGATAAATATTATATATGTGATATATATATATTAATACAGGTATATATAGTAATATTATAATTATTACTATTTAATTATTATTATTATATAGATATGTATTTATATATAATTATATTATATATCTTTTTATTTATATGATATTATATATATTATATATTATTATATATATTATTAATTATATTTGGGTTATTCATTTTCTTGTCTGATCTTATTTTATATCCTTATTATTTTCCAATTCTTTAATAAAATGAGTCTACTGGTACAACCCTCAACAACGGAAAAGAAGCAGTAAGTAGATATAGAACGTGACACAGGAGTTGAAGAAGTAAATGCCTTAGTCAGCCTTCATTCAGTTATGGTACGCTGGGTGCTCCTATTTGTATATTAGAGGTATCAGATGGTAATTTTGTTGCGTGGAGCGGGTCATTCGAGTTCAAAAGATGTTTTCTCTAATCCCTTGATGAGTAAGTCTTTTTTCGATTGTGGGATCATGCGATTTGTTTTGAACTCTCAGCTATGTGTTAGATATATCGTCAATGTAAGGGTGTTCAATCTCTCTTTGGCTATGGTTGGGCATCATACTCTATATCAGGTCCTCATTTTTCAACTAATCCCCCCGCCATTCAATCGCTGTGTTATTGGACACCACTTTAATCTCGCCTCTACCAAACAGGTCACAATTTACTGCATACGCTCCTCAAATTGTAATATTAGCGTTCTACAATCGTAGCTTTGCTACAAGGTACAACAAAATCTGTATTTCTCTTTCGGTCTTCAATTCAAGTCATAGGTTAGGGCATATCCCTCAGCATTACCTTACGCCACTATATACGAGTCCTCAATTAACAACGCATTACTACCAACGCATGATACATATACTTATATTTCAAGTTTACATCTCCAGACTAAATTATGCTGCCTCTACAATTTTCTAGTTTCCATAATGGAACTCAAAATCTATGGGCACTCATTATCATATTCATATACAATCTTCTTGAGGATATTATTCTTCTGTTCCCATAGATCATTTCAATATATACTAACTTTGACAATAAGGAATCATCCTACCTGTCTTCGACGAGGACCGCACTTATGGGAATACCTTCACAAATCTGAGAAAGGCGATGGGCAAACTTGCAGAATTATCAAGCGGCAAAACTACAACTATTTCTCTAATAAGTTCAATCATGTCTCATCATATCAATTCTAATTCATATATATAATTTCACAACTAAACATAAGCACTTAATACGCCATATAGTAGTTCACTTATCAATCTGCACACTATATAGTATTTATCTTTTAAGTATACATATCTTACTAAACCTCCATATATCTCCTGATATACCAAGACACGACTTATCGTGACAACCACTACTATATATACTCAATAACCACCGGTACAACATTAACACCATTGATATCGTTCTAATTGCGTTGAAAATATTCAAAGTCTTTGTACCCAAACTAACAACAACATCATTGCTTATAAGCAGTAAAGACTTCAATACATAATCTAGCAAACTACACACCTGTGCTACGATTTAATTGCAGTTCCAGTCAGCTACTCTTTCTGACTTTGAATTTAGCAACATCAAATCATTTAATTTTAGAAACTGCACAAATTTTTCAGAATCAATATACACTACACCTTTACATTACTTCAAACTCCCAAGTTGCGTCACACATTTTTTTCATAATAACTCCTGGCTAACGAAACATATACTAATCAGTAATATCATAAAATCAGTAGAGATGTGGTCATACAATAATCTTGGATAGTTATAGAAACAACGCCAAAGGACCACTACCTATTATTCATAGCCTCTGCGTCTCATCACATATTCGTATTACATAAAATAAGACTAGACAAACGATACCAACCTGACTGAGAAGAGTGCTCCTTGCACCATACTCATCACACGCGTAATGTTTATTAACCTGTTTACTTTTTAATCACCTCTAGACTATGTTTACTTTTCAGTGCCGCGATTCCTTCTTATCAGCGTACTGTCGACTCTGCAAGAGTGTGCTCCTACCAGAGAGGTGTCAGTTACATAACTCTCCTTTCAGATCTCACCACATGCAGACGCGAAAGGTCAATAAAAGTACACACCATGCGGTATAATAGGTTTTATGGTCTGTGGGGGAAAGGTCCGGAAGAAAACCTCAGCAATCCTCTATTTCGAAACCGATTCCAATTGATCTAAGTGTCTTCCAACCGATAGATCTTAAAGGCTGATGCTAATGCAATTATTAAACGGTATTACTGACAGGAAAGTTTTGACTAACACATACTAGAAAAATAAATGTGCCTTGCTGACTGCTGCTGCGGTTTTTGTGGGATCCAATTGAATATTTAGATAGTTTTAACAAGCGATTATGATATTTCTTCATGTTTAATGCTCACCAGCAACCATGTTTTCTCTATTTAGATTCACGAAATTTCCATCTTACATATTCACTCAACATCTCAGTACCTGTTGTACGATGATCAAAGTGCAAATATAATCCATCATTATAACATCTCTGTGTGTAAGCAATTATGAGCTCAAGGAAGATATGTACCACATTCATAATATGATGTTAAACATTTTGTTCTCTATTATACATGGAGAATCCACTATACCATCCATTGTCTATCTAGAGTAAAATGACTATATACTAAGGCACGACGCTGTCTTTACTCTAGACGATATCTCAAGCAATCATTTAGATAACTTTTATCATCTTGTTTGCTTATTAACTGACGATAAAACTCATTGCAAACTATGACGACTGTCAGTTAGTGTAACATAAAACATCTTACTTTATGATAGTCCACATATTATTCATCCTTAACTAAGGAAATCTCAGAAGCGCTACCAACATAGAGTGTTATCCCGAACTGTATAAACCACTGCAAGTGGTTCTTCAACAGCAAGTCCTCAAACAAACATTAATATCCAATAGTAAGACGATTAATCCGTCTCGGGACCCCACAATGAAAACTACTCATGAGCAGTCGACAACACCATAAGAATATCAGAACATAAGACACACTCTTCCGACCACGTCCATAGACAATTTAATACACATAAGATACCATAGATAAAATCATCAACCCGCATTCCCGCTACTTGTTTAACTTGCAGTCATAGTCGTATCTAAGAACCGTTAATCAGGCGATATTGCAAATCCAACGATAAGTTAAAAAAATTCAATCAAAACTATAAAAAACTAATCAACATTACAGTGTTAACACGTTAAAAACGTTGTGTCATTTCCTTCTCCAATAGGCACCAATGTGCATTATTGCCCTCTACGTTTTTTTTCAATCAATTATTCCAGCTACCTTTTTTCCGTCACACAATCGCATGAACAGAAGACAACGTACATAAACTGTTTATCCAAGTGCCATAAAGGATGATATCTTACGTAAATGCTTAGCACGCCAACATACCACATAAACCAGCAGCCCTTCTAACACAGAAATACACTCAATGCCTTCCAATATGCTAAATTTGGCTCTAACACTCGGTAACGCAACGCATAGAACGAGGTCTGCTCCACCCAAAATTAAGTCCCTAATCACACACACACAGTTCGTTATTACCTGAAATTTAGATCGCCCACTTCTGGAAACTCTCACAACAATCCCCCAACATCTACTTGTCACATAAAATATACGCTACTAATATTCGCTTTTTCCTCAATCTAAACAAAACAAATACCCAAAATATATTAAGCCGAAGTATACATATACTGGAAACACATTACGCACTCTTTCGAACCAAAATACCCAGATAGTACCACATACACCTCCTTAACTCTTCAACAAAGACAACATAGAATACATACAACATTAAACCTAACCGGAAATCTAAACATCTATAAATGACTCACACCAATCGCATTAATTCCCCGCACTGAGCATCAAAAAATAACAAAGCAGATATTCCGATTACCGGCTATATATAATCCATTAATTTATTCCGCCATCATGTGGAACCTATCGCTCACCAGTAAGGACAGCAATCTTTACTCGAAAATGAAATCTTGAGACAAACTACACAACAACTAGACACTCTTTTCATCCCCCTCCCTTACCCTTATTGGTATAAGTGGTTGACTGATTTTTATCGCTCTCCCTCCAATCCCCTATAATGAACAGAAGGCATACCTTTCAAAGAAAATTCGATTAACCAGCAGGCATTCGTATGTTAAATACTTTGACAAAACACTCAACGATCACACATCTACTGACGAAACAAAGTAATACTGAACTTAAAAGAAGAACATCTATAGCACAATGATCAAATTCAGGCACAGATCAACCTTTTACACGGTAAAATCCAGACACCATCTCGGCTACACACACCGTCTTCTGATCAATCTTTCAGACTGCACTTTCTTTCTAATACACCCCACTTTAATGTTTCACTCTATACTTTGCAGATCATTACCACATCTCATATACCAAGGCTATTTCTTATTCATAAACCATACCCCCCCATTTACCCTTCCCACACTATATCCTCCTTACGTTTAAACTATAAATAACATACGCCTTTAAAATACTACATTATAATCTCTTACTTGCATTCCATCAAACCACAACACATTCACTATCACTTCTTCATAACTGTTAATGTTATAAAAGAGCTTAAAATACATAATACTAACTCGACAGTGCTGTCTTTCACACCAACAACTCTATCATACTCACAGAAAGACAGCTCATCCCTTATTTTTAGTGCAGTCTCAGGAATACAGTTATTCTAGAGACTTAGACTATTCCTGTTAGTGGATCTTTTTTGATTAGGTCTAAAGCATTGATTCACTTAACTATCTCACTTTTAAGACTCTTTACAGCTTTGCTTGACTCTTCAGAGACAGAGCCTTACGTATGTCCCATATATAAGTCTCATTGCACTCACTTCCCAACACTGTTTACATGATATGAGATTACCTCGTTTTTAGTACTCCTCGAACTATCGTATTAAAAACGCTACCTTCCCCTTTCTATAACATTTTAGAGTATTTTCTTATTCCTTACTCATCAATAATTCCCTGTTTTTCCTAAGCATCGCTTTCTCATATTGAGTCTTCGATCAACATATTGCTTTTAATACATTCAAAAAATACCACGTTTTTAGGCAACACTTAATCTTTTTTAGCCCCTTTAACCCTGCTTCCATCACCTCTTCATCAAATTTATCTCACGCCATCGTTTTCACTATTCAATGTTCAGATTCTTACTTCTACTTTTGCACATCGCACATATCTTCCTTTGCACTACTACAATGTGCTTCCCCGGGTTAAATCTTTTGCCACTTCACGAGTTCATTTCTGTTCACGTTAGTCAGACTGGTTCTACGATTAAATTGGTTCTTTTATAAAAAAACCTCATGAACCGTTCTCTAATGGACTAAGAGTATCTAGGAGAGCCTGCTCTTACCTAACTATAGTGCCTTCATTGTCCTTTTGATACCACGTGTAGACTTATTCTCAGACTCTATAAATGTGTTACCGAACTTGTGGTTGCGGCTAGCCAACGCGTTCCGCGTCTGCGTCGAGTTCCGAAGCTTCGCGGCGCGTCGCTGGTAACTTAAATTGTTGAGCGACAGAAGGTGGCGGTGCGGGCGGTGCGTGGCGGTGCGGTAAGCACTGGAGTTGGCGTATGGGTTTACCCTATCTGGGTGTGGTACCGATATATACCTACTCTGCACTCACGTGAAACGCGTAGTACATGATTTAACATCCAATGGGCCACAATTAGTAATGCATGGAACGCAGTAAAGGCGATACCATATTCTTCAAACCAAATCATAAATTTACAAATTCCATTACTTTTCTCATCAAATTATATATCTGGCGATGTAATCACTCATTCTCTACTAATTAACATATTAACTACACACGTCTATAGTTATTATATACTTATGATTACTTCATATATTATTATTATATTTTATTATGTATTTTTTTGATGTAATGGAGTTTATTTTTATTTTAAAGTAAATAAGTATTTTAGCTTACACTAACATAACCTTAATTTATAATATAATAATATTCTCTTCACAGATTTCATCACCTTTCTATATATATAACACATTCTCATTTTCTCTCTCTATTCCGACATTATACCTATTGTTATATATAATATTAATATATTATATATAAAAGACAATTTTAGAAAGGATAAGGCTAGGTTTTTTTTAATTATCCCATTTGATTGCTCCACGACTTCTTTATGCCGAAACCTTTTAATGAAAGGAAATTTTTCAAGAGAGAATTTTATTTAGAGTTCTGTATTATTTTGAATCCTTTGTGTGTAGAAGCTGAATTTAGTGTTTTTTTGTGCCTTTGATCTCTTTATTTATCATGAATTCTCCACAAACCACTGGTATAGTAATACAACCATCCCTTTATATATCTATGTGATTACATACTACCCCTATCAACCGATTCAGGTCCCCAACACTACCAATCTGAAGCTCCTACTCACTCTTTCGATTAGTTGCTTTTTAATGATTGAAATTTAATGTCGTTTTAAACTATACATACAAACATAATATTGCAGGATTATCCAAAAAAATCGTGCTCTCTTTCAACGTTTCCCTCAGATGGGACCATACGTCAAAAGCTCACATATTTGAGTGTGAACTCTCTATGTCAACTTAAATTTCAACCATTAGAATTCTAGGAATTCGACCAAAGTGACAGTCTACTTTCCATAAGGTAGGAACGTAATGACTGTGTTAATGTTTTTTGGTTTAGAGTCTTGTGACACGGGGGTTACATGGTGCACGCTGGCGTTGTGTGTTGGCGAGATATGGTTTGCAACGTGCTCATTCTCTTCCTCTCTCATTCATCTTCCACGGTTATTTCTTGGAGCTTTCATTTGTATGACTACACTTTCACACACATGGAAATATTCTTCAGTTTGAAGGAAGAGGAAGTGTGTGTATAGTCGAGTATATTCTCCTTTATCTCTTAACAAGCTTTCTTATCGTGTTTTACCTTTCATATTTGTTTCAGTCACAGCGAGCAAATTCAAATTTTGCCCTTTCTAAATACATCCATCAACCGTTCTCTCTCTTCTCCTAGACATTAATAATTCATCTAGTGATCATTTATCATTATGATTAACCAATAACATAGTCGGTGTGTTATTCTAAGTTTGTGACGAGATATTGACATTGGATTACAATGTATCGCCGATGATTATATGTATATGGATGAGGCCTGTTTATGTGCGATCAACAAAATTTGACTCGATGTCTACTTTTAAACACCCGCAATGTCTTCATTGAGCGCTTCAAATCAAAGACAAGGTTCCAAGAAACTTAGATGTAGTAGGTCCTAAATT
Organism: Trachelipus rathkii; assembly: GCA_015478945.1. Classification (NCBI taxonomy): domain Eukaryota; kingdom Metazoa; phylum Arthropoda; class Malacostraca; order Isopoda; family Trachelipodidae; genus Trachelipus; species Trachelipus rathkii. The sequence continues at coordinate 9,887 of JABUQX010055674.1, forward strand.
AAGTTTCTCAGCAGTTCAACCTCAAGTCGTATCTTCAAATATCTACTTTACTTATCACTCTGTCCTCTACGCTCGACAATTATATCCTACGACACTGCAGGACATACGCATTGTGGCAATTCTTTCTCCCCACATTTCACAGGGATATGAGTAGTAGGGATGTCTGTAAAGTGTTATCTGGAAGAGGATGTTCCTTAATAATATATAATATATATTATATATATATATATATATATATATATTATATATATATTATATATATTATTATTATATATATATATGAAGGTATATATTAAATAACCTAATATTTTATTAATTATTTATATAAGTAAAATAAGCAGTCATTATATAACCAAATAACATTACGGTAATATATAGTATTTAAATACATTATTTATATGCTAACCATATATAAGCTATTAATATAAATGTATTTTAATATAATAAATAGAAAACTGTAGCTAAATTACTTTAGTTATCTATAAAAAATATAATTATAATTTGAGAAATTATAAAGTAATGAGATTGATAAAGCTGCAGTTTAAATACAAAAATTTTGTATAAATAATTAATATAGTAATTCTATTAATATAATAAGGCATTTCGACACATTTATCTATAGTATAATTATAGTTATATTATTTCTATATTTTAATTGTGAGGGTATAATAGATATAGGGTGAGAGGTAGTAGTGGTGTAGGAAAGGGTATCAGTGGGGGGTAAGATATGTGTAGGTCATGAGGGGTATATATATATATAGTATTATAAGTTATAGTGTATCTAGAGTAGTGGGTAAGGTGTCAGTGTGAGGGTGTAAGTATGAGTTAAGAGTGAGGGTAGGTGTACAGTATTATATATTATATGAGGGGAGTATGATCGTAGTAGGGAGTAAGGGATCTAATAGCATTATTAGGGAGGAGGGGTCCGATGGTCCAAATGGTGTGGACCTGCTAGATTTTTTCGAGATGGTGAGAGGATATCAGGGTCGTTAGAGGGTGTGTGTATGCATTGTTCCAAATTCAAAGTACTTCAATGTCAAATACTTTAAAACACTTGAAGATCAAACCGTTATTACAAAACTAAAAATTGTAATAATGCTTAATGGAAAAAGGTTAATTCACGAAATTTTTTTTGTGGCAGATTATGTAAATTAAAAAAATGATTTAATTTTTAATGGTATATTTAGACAATTTCTATTGAGTTTTTGATGTGTCAAGCAAATTTCATATAATCCATGTTTCTTATAAATAGGAGTTGAGGAAATGAATTCTTGGCCATAAGCTATTCCCTGTGGGGACAGATGTAGTATGAATTCGGCCCCTCTTCTTCTCGAATGCATTCGCCTGTAGAAGATCCATACTTCTTCTAGATATGTTATTGTATTGACCTAATACTACTTTGAAAGTGTGCGAGCCGTCAGTAATTTTGCAACAAATAAGATGATGATCAAAACAAAGTACAGTTCAACGAAAATAATAATAGATATAATTTATATATTATGTATACATAGATGACATACTTTTTATATAATATGAACATATAAAAATCAAAATTTTAATAATAGATCTATTTGCAGCAAAGTCATATAGTGTTATATGTATCTATCTGTAACAGTTACATATACTAAATTCTGTGTAGTTGGTCGACAAAAATTTATGATACATCCGACATGAAATTAAATAAAGTAAATCATTAATTTTCCTAGTTTTTGCTCTCGTGATACGCGTGTAAAATGTCCTCTAGTCTCTTTGTGACTATTTGTGTGATATAATTTTTTTTCGCTATATGAGAAACTTATAATAATCTTTGATAATCTAAACAATTAAAACTTGATTATATGTGAATATGATTATAGTTTATTATAAAGCCTGTCAATGTAAAGGAAAAATAAAGAAATAATATATAATCACCGTATTATTCACAAACACTCTGTTTCTATTTTATTTCTGTTTCGGCGTTTCTAAGTGATAGTAAAAAATAACAAAAAATATACAGCAATCATGAATGGAAAATCCAAAATAAGTGTTTCTATGTGGTGGTTGCTCACCCTGATATATATTTATTATATAATATATATATATATATATATTTTATATATATTATATATTTATATATAATAAATAATAAATAAATATAACATATATATAATTAAATTATAAATTTATATATATATATATTATATATATATATATAATAAAGTTATTATATTTATTTATTATTTTTATAACTTATGTAAATATATGTATAAATTAAATACTTTGTCTATATCGTTAAAAATATATATCATATGTAATCTATAGATAAATATATTTATTAAGATCTCTAAAATTTTAATATAATTTTTTTTTTTATATATATAATATTATACTTCAATATATTTTTTTTTTAATTTTTTTATTTTTATTATTATTTTCATACAAATATATATAGATATATATATTCTTCAAGGGTGGATTTGTAAAGTTACAACATAAAAGTTACTGTTTCATCTCGGACTATCTTATGTACAATCACTTTAGCAGTTGTGGAGTGTCTTTTTATTTAATGAAATGATCATGATGTATTATTATTTCTTCCTGATGAAGATATTCTGTGTATGAATAGAAATGATTTTTTTGCCTTTTCATCTAAAATGATATTGTACTTCTCTGATGGTTGTATAGGGTAATATAATAAAATCGTAAAAATAAAACTTATCAATATTACTAATAAAATAGAAAAATTGATTTCGTCGTCCATTGAGCTCTAGAAATTGTGATGGAACTTTTTTGCCACAAGTCATGTCAAAAGTGCTTGTGATGGTATTGGTGTAGTATTTAAAAGAGCAGCATATAAAGTAAGCTTCCAACAAACGAACTGTAAGTAATCACATACTTACCCCTAGTGATCTATTCAAATTTGTAACAAAGGAAAAAAAGTTCATTCACATGATCATCACATCAACACAGTCAATTTTCAGATCATCCAAGAAGTTGGATTACAGATTTTCCAATACTTAAACAGTTAAAGGTACTCATAGGTTTCCCAATATCAATCCCATTCATTTAAATGTGTTTAATGCATATATCACATCGGACTCAAACAATTACATTACATGTACAGTAACTGAAAGCCATGCCATCGACCTAATTACTGCTCCAAAAACTGGAAGTTATGTTGGATGCATCTATGAAGATAAGGTATATATTGGATTAATAATAGATTACAGCGAAGAAAATAATAACTACAACGTTTCATTCCTTGAAATGGACAGCAAAAATCCTAGACACTGTTTCGTTCCAATGAGAGAAGACACATGATTGGTAAAACTAGAACATATTCTTGTCATATTAACTTTACCTATCATAGTCCCAGGGCATCAGATTGTGTATTCATTTGCAAAAAACAAAGAAATAAATGCATGAACTTCTGCAAAAAAGTAATAACATTCAAAGCAATAAACTTTTTAGTAAAACTAGTACCCGTACTTATATAAAATGCAGTAGGCTATCAAGTAGAAATAAAAAAAATTGTGGTTAGAAAGAAAGTGTGTTCTCTTTCTCCTATTAAAAGCAAAAAACAAAAACAAAATTGCAATAGTAGTTTGTTAAAAAGGGTTCATGGGGGTATGTCAGGGTTTAGAAATATTGTCAATCATTATTGGCCGTAACCCCCCAGCCCCCCCAAAAAAACTTTGAACTGCTATAACTTTTTTCAGAACGTTTTACAATAAAACTACAGATGACCAGTAACATATTCCTACATATTATCTATCCAATGATGTAAGAACCATGTCTCAACCTTAATTAGAACCGTCGTTACAAGGTCTTTTTGAAGAGGTGACTAGAAGAACCCCAAAATTAGGGGGGCTTATAACCTCCCTCTCAAATAAAATTTACAAAAAAATAATTTCGTGTTTGGTACTTTGAGCACAAACTGACTAGAAATACTAAATTTCAGCAAAATCTGAAATCAGGTGTGGTTTACTAACTCTCTCTCTTGGACATTTAAGATACACATATATATATATATTATTGTATTATTATAGATTATATATATATAATTGGGGGGGTAGATTGTATATATATAATATAATATAATAATATATTATAAATATATAATATTATATATATTATATATAATAATTATAATAATATATAATATTAATATAATTAATTTATATATATATATTTATAATATTATTAATAATAATATTAATATATATATATATTATAATATATTATATATAATTTATATATAACTATCATATATCATATATTATAATTTATTATAATAATTATATAAATATTATCTATAAATATAATATAATAATAATATTATATTAATAATATAATTTATATATAATAGTAATTAAATATAATAGATATTATATATATAATAAATCATAATATAATCCTAAATTATAATAAATAAAATAACAATAGTTAATTAATTATATATATATAAAATATATTATAATAATATATAATTTATATATAAATATTAATATAAATTAATATAATAATTAATTAAATTATTATAATAATATATATATTATATATTAAAATTATATATAATAATTGAATGGTAAATAGTATTACACATTAATCATAAAAGCGATGAAAATTTTAATCATCCCATTTAGGCTATTTGGTGTATTCCACGTGCTAATGGTTGCCTTTTTTGATTTTGTTCATATTCTTTCCACTCATCCTACTCAGAATAAATCAGTCTTAGAATCATAATACATGATAAATTGAACCTACTTTTTATTCCATAATATTATATACAGCTATACTATATATCCAATACAGATACTTATGTCGATGATCATTTCTCCTATTATACCTGCAGTATCAGACATACGCTACTCGCTTATAATATCCTATGTGTGGGTGGGAAAGAAATGCCAACTATCGAGCAAGTCTATCGTGTCGTAGAAGCAGTAGCTATGGGAACGGTGAAGTATGGTTGGCTGCCCACTATTACACTTTATCTTTTGCACAGATAATGCTAATGCATGCCGCGGAGAAGGTCGCGATCGCCGTAAACGGCTTTCTATCTTTTGGCGAAAGTGAGTGAATTGTATGGGTACATGTTTTGTCGTTTTAATATAATATTGAGGAAGAAGATGAGAGGTGATGCTGTATTTATGAAAGGGCAAATTTATTTGCCGCTGTGACTGAATACAAGATGAAAGAAAACGGTGAAAATGAGTGGAGTGGTGTGGTGTGAAATGTGTGTGTGTGTTGGGTGTGGAAAGGAATGAGAGGGGGAGAGAAGGAGTTGCAATTCTGATGAGTGACTTGGGGTACAGAGCTATGGTAGATTTTATGTATGCGAGTTCTAGAATTCTAATGGTTAAATTTAAGTTTGAAAAGGTCAAGGTATGTGCGGTTGTGACGTGTGGTCCATCTGATGATAAAGAATGGAAGAGAGGTGAGATTTTCTGGAATAAATCTGAATGTTTGGATGGGGTGAGTATGAGCTTCAGATTGATTGTGTTTTGGGATCTAAATGGTTGGAATAGGTGATCAAAAAGGATGGAATAACAGGTGGTTTGGGGTGTCGGGAGAAAACAGTGAATGGAGAAGGTATTGATTTCTTGTGAAGTTCTTTTCCTTGTAATAAATGACTATCCTTAACCAAGATATTCATAAGTATACTAGAATTGGTTGTATGTAGAGATAGTATTGTTAGTTGAAAAGTATGATCGATTTTGTGTTGGTGAAGAAGGAGATGTTGAAGTTGTGTTGGATGTTAAATCATCGGTGAGAGGGTTAAGAATGGGATTATAGAAGCTCATTTATTTTGTTTTATGTAAAATTAAGTTAGTGGGGCTGGAATGAAAGGAAGGTGATACGGAAGGGAAGTGGGTAGAATATGACGATGAAGTTAAGTGAATCGAAGGTAACAAGGATATGTTTTACATCGTTCTGAAGTAAATCCGGTTTGAAATGTGACGTTTGAAAGTGTAACATCTAATCTGCAAGAAAATGAAGGAACAGTTTGTATAGAAGCGAACGTAATATATGGATGTGCTAAAGTAAGGAAGTAAGAATGTAACAGTGGGTGGTGGAATGAAGAGGTGATGCAAGCGGTTAATAGTAAAAAGTAGCGTTGGTTGAAATGTATAAGCCAATGATAAAGTTTCAAAGAAAGATGTTTGGAATTATATAAGGAAGGAAAAAGAATAGTTAATAAAGGTGCGTAACTAGGAGAAACATGAGTTAAATGAACAGTTTTGGAAGGAGATGAATGGGTAGACTTACAATGGGATAGGAAGCTCTTCTGGAAGAGTGCGAAAGGTTAAGAATGAGAATCAGGGTTGTTTCGTAACTTATGAAACGGATGTGAGGGAAGTGTGGAGATAAAAATTTCGAAAATCTGTATAACATTACCAGCAATGAGGAGGTGATGGTGAATGTGTGTGGGTTTTGATGGTGCAAGAAAGAAATAGGTATTTGGGAATGAGTCATTAGTAAGAGGGAAGTGGAGAAAGTTGAAGAAGGTAAAAATCTGCAGGTTATAGATGAAATTGACTGGGCCGAAATGATCAAGAATGGATGCGAGATGATAACTGACTGGATATTGGAAGTTGTTTAACAAAGCATTTATATGGAGGGAAATAGTTCCGAGGGATTGGAGAAGAGCATAATAGTACCCTTTATACAAGGGTAAGGGAGATATAGGGGAACTGTTAGGAATTATGAGGGGAAAGTTAGTTTACTTGAGTGTTTGTGGCTAAGATATATGCTGGTATTTGGTCGAAAAGTGCTTCGTATCAAGTGGACTGAAGGACTGATTGGTGAGAACAAGCTGCGTTTAGGAGGTGGTAGAGGAAGTATGGATCAGATTTACTTGAACAAACTGATTGAGAAGAAGTGATGGAGAGAAAGAAGGAATTAAATTGCATTTTGAGGTTTTATGGATAAGTGCAGACAGGCGTATGGATAGGTATTGAATAGGGAAGCTCTATGGGCAGGTGGTAAGTGGTATGGTTTCTGGTAGTGGAGATCAAAAGTAATCGTATGGAAATAGTGAAGCGTGTGTAGATAATAATGGTATCGAAAGTGATTGGTTTAAAATTAATAGCTGGAGTTAAGGGCAGGATGTGGGTTCATGGTCTTTTTGTTATTGAAATTTTGTATATGGATGGGGTTATGAAAGAATAGAGGTGGGGTGGCAAGAGATGGTGTTAGAATGATGGAGCTTAAAAGAGAGTGGAGGGTGTTCCACCTATTATATGGGATGATCTCGTTTTGTGTGGTGAATGAGGAATGAGAGTTTGAAAGCATTGTAGAGAGATTTGGCAGGGGGTGTAAAAGAAGGGTGTTTGAAAGTTAAAGTAGATAAGGGTGGTTATGGTTGTGAGTGAGGACATCCTCAGTGTGAAGTTATGTTTAGATGGTGAGCAGCTAAAACAGGTGTCAAAGTTGTGAATGGCAGGAAGGTGGCTGGTCGGTAAAATCCTTGGTGGATGTGAAAGGAATAGTTGAGTGTGCTAGGGTCTACATGATGGGTATGTTGTTACTGTCTAATGTATACGTAAAGTGAGCACATATGGTCTGGCATAAGAGGAATTGATCTAAAGTACAATTGTGTTCAGATGGACAAATTTAGGGGCGTCTTAGGTGTGAAGAAGAATTGATCAAAATGAGAATGAAACATATTAGAGAGTATGTAGTTGAGAAAAGGGATATAATGAGAGAATAAATGAAAGTACGTTGAGATTGATTGTTCGTTCACGTGGAAGGATGGAAGATAGTCGTTAGTTTAAGCGGATGGTATGTGATGAGTGTGCTGTGAAATCAAACCGACTAGGATCACCGATAAAAGTAGGATTGACCGTCAGTAAATGGAATGCTCTTGGAAGGAGAGAAAAGTGTGAGCTTTGGCAGAGGCGAGAGAAAGGTGCTATAAGAGTGAATGGCTGGATTTTTTGATGAGTGTATGGTTTTGGCCGCACTTGGGGCAGGAAATGAACCCCACACTCACCGAGCTCGACTTGGTGAGGGTCCGTCGCAGTCCCGTGAAGTTCTAGGGTGGATTTTCCTGACTGCGACGAAGGACTGTCACTAATAGGTATAAAGGGGGCGGTATGGCTGGGGCTTGAGTCAAATTCTTTACTACTTTTTCTGTTTCGGTGCATGTCACCACTTACGCGCAGCAGTTTAGGGAAGGGAAGTTAAGGGTGAAATAATTATATATTTATATATATATATATATATAATATATATTATATATAATTTATATTATATATATATATATATATATAGTATATATATCATGATATATATATAATTAATTCTGCTGAACAAAAAGTAAGTTTACTGAATATCCATGAACGAATGAGTAATGTATCCTCCGTGAGGATATACCGTGGGTAGCGTAGGTTACCAAGGCTACATGATGCATACCAGTTTTAAATCAACCAGATTGTATGGTAAAGTCAGTCTTGCAGCTAAGTCATCTTTTATGTATGGGCGTGTGTTCTAAGTAACCTTGTTACGCTTTTGCACTTCAGTCTTTTGTTATTGGTGCGTGTTTTCGATCCGTACGTTTTTTGCGGTATCGGCTATTTAAAGTTCTGTGTGTAAATATAACAAGTCTGCCTACTCAGCATTTGCTTCTTGTAAAAGAATTTATGGATGTCACTCTAATTGAGACTATGGTTTAAAGTGCTACACAAGCTTTTCAAATGAGGGGGAGAAAATGTTGAAGAGAACCTTCCGATGTGGAAGACTAATCTCATCAACAGATTATGAAAATGTGGAAGTTGTTAGAGCTGTGATGGAAGGAATTAGAAATGAAATTTTAAAGCACAAGCATTGCTTTAAAAGAAGAGGAATCACATAGAAATCAAGACCGAACGCTTGTCCTTGGAGCAGAGAAGAGAGACGAGATGCAACACATTTGTCAAGATTTTTTGAACGACGTCGAATATGCGAGCACAGGATTTTTTTTGAATAGTTATACCGAGGACGAAGAATCATGGTTTTTTCCGTTAAATGATTGCTGAAAACAATCAGCGTAAGGTGTCTAAGATGGAACTCAATAAATTCTAATCGTCCGCGAAGACGAAGTCTCGTAATGAAGCTAAGGTCCAAAGGTGAAAACACTGATTGAACAGTCACCTTTTTTTGCCCATTGGCTGAACAAATCACCTCTCCTATTCTAATGACTCACCAAAAGTCTTGAACCAATAACTCAAGTTTTGTGTATTATATCGTCCTAAGGATGCTATTTTTGCTATGCTGATAAGCTGATACTAAGGAGCAAGGAACAGATCTGATAGTCCCTCTTGGTTGTGTCTCACAAAACTCTGTGCTTTCGAGCTTTGTACCTTTCTATTCAGCTTCAGTTTTCATTCATTGCTAGGAAAGCACTTATAAGATGTTTCCCTTTTTACTAATAGTTCTTAACATTCTAGCAACAACTTAAGGACCTCTAAAAAAGACTTTTCATAAAAAAAAATTATGTTGATTGGAAGATCCAATAATTAGCAAAATTAAAAAAGATATTATTTTATAACCAATATTTCATACCAGGTTTGTAACGAAACCCCGTTTTTTTTAAAATATGCTCCCAGCTTTCTCGGGTTTATTAAAATACATTTTTTTTAAGTTTCACTTGTATATATGTTTTTTTAAATATATTATCTAGATATGTTAATTATTTACATGATATTATTATATATAATATATTATATATATATAATATATTAGATATAAAATTAATATATATATATCTTAATTTAAATACTTTCTCTCCAGCCCTTAAAAAATTCAGCCGTTTTTATTTTTTTTTATTTTTTTTTTTTTTTTTAGTTAATTTTTTGGAAAGACAAAAGCATGATCAACAATTGAATTTTTTTTGAACATATTTCAGTACTTTCTACAAACATAATTAAAAAACCGGTATAAACAATTTACAAACTAAATATTATTATTTCGTAAAACAGAATTGTCCCAATTCAGATTGAGAATGAATGTCATTGCTCATTGGGAAAACTTGTAAACGGTAAATTATGCGTAGTTACTTGTTATTGTTAGTCCTAAAATAGCATATCGTAAAATATAAATTAAATAAATTATATTGAATTTATTTGATTAACTTCAAACATTCATCCCACATAATCCGAGACTCCTGGATAAGTTAGCAATTAGTCCCTCTAGTTCAGTAGCTAAAACCCTAAACTAGGGATTTGATATTCTAGGTTAAGTAATTCGATGGGGAATCTGATTGTAACAAGCTGGCTCAACAGTAATGCTTGCAGCAGTCAATCCCTTAAGAATTGGACGTGTAAATCTCAATGTTGTATTGCATTCAATCACTAGAATAAAATTAGCCTAATTAATAGTATTGTAGCATTTAGGCATTGTGACTAATGGATCAGTCTGTCACTGGGTTATTCTCCGGGGAGGCCACCTTTACACACCCGGGCAGGTTTTCTATTTATAGGGTAAACACCCGGGTGAAATGATGTGAGTTTTGAAGTAAAAATAATTGGTTATTACTAATAATATATATATATAAAAAAAAGTAAGAATAAATTAAATGAAACTATTGATAATATATATATATATATTTATAATTATATATTAATATATTAATATAATTATATTATATTTAATTATATATATATATATATATATAAATATATGCACATTTACTTTCTCACCCTGAACACCCCGCTGACCACCGCCCGCAGGCCGCGCTCGTCCATCAATACCACGCCGCCAAACCAAAACAGATTGGCTGTGTAGAAACGAAGCTCTCACTAATATATTATTTATATTTAATATATTTTATATATATATATATTATATTATATATATATATAATATTATATATTTATATATATTGCACGTGCGCAAAGTTTTGTGCGACGTTGCGCTGATTGTGCGATGTTGCTAAGATTCGTACTGCTGGTCCACGATCCCGAGAGGCGGAAAAAAATCCGGAGCAGATATTATATAATATTATATATTATATATTATATTTATTATATATTATATTATAAAATATATAACTAATATTTATATATTATATATATTATATATATATATATATCATATAAAAGGTATATTTTTTCTAAAAAAGTAATTTGGGATAATAAAATTTTTTTAGTAATATGCATTTACAGAAGAAAACAATTATAACTGATAATTTGAGTATAAAAAATAAAAAAATTAAACAAAATATGATTAAAAATTAAAAACTTTAAGTAATTTATAAGTTTAATAACATAAAGAAAATGAGATTTGAGGATGATATAGTGATCATCTATGCTATGTAATAATTGTTATTATATTCATCTTTTTAAGTGGAAACCGTAGGGGTTGGCCATCTATATGGGGGTTTTTACTTTCAGAACTACCCCAGGAAATCATCCTTTGCAATTCATACATACGGATTATGAGTTAACAATCAGTAGGACAGCTAAGTAGAGTTTTTCATGTCAGGGGACTTTACTCCTGAGGCGGTGTTCAGGATCTTGGCAGCAACATTGAAACTATTCCTAATTAGGGTATATCCTGAGTTGAAATAGTAAAAGATGACCCATGAGGTGAGCAGGGGGGGGGATGTGGTAGTGCTGACTCCGGCAGGGCCGGCTCCGGGTCAAGTATCCTGACGACTGTCCAGTGAGCTCCATGTTTGACTGTTCTATTATTTCCTTCTTGAATCGTTTTCGTTCTTCGTGGTGTGAGAACGCCTAACTGGTATCGATGTAATCTTTTATTCCTCTTCTTTTTTTTGTCTGAACCCTTTAAGTGGGGGTCTTTAGACATCCTTAAGGATGCTAAAACCCCTATAAACCTTAAATCTGGGGTTCTTTAAAAGACATGAGGAATGAGGAGACCAAGATTGGGGATTGTTAGTATATGTTGGTGGGTAGGATGAAGGAAGAGGTGGGGATTTTCACATTGGCCCACCACCTGGTGCTGGCCGAGGAGCGGTACCGACATATTGATCGGATCAGAATCCTGATAAGACATTATCGAGCTATTAATTTTTTACTAGCATGCCTAATCATAAAGTTTGAAAGGGGCTCGGCACCCCCTTTGCATGAACCAGAACACCGCTACAGGGCCACTACCATCTATATCTAATATGTGAGCCAAGTTTGATAGGCTCCGAAATTTTTTATCAAGACAATGGAGAGAGTATAATTTATTATATATATATTAATATATATATATAGTATAATTATATTATATATATATTATATATATATATATTATATTAATATATATATATATATAATATATATCTATAATAATTAATAAAGACGAACGAAAAAGAAAAGGATTATATGTATTATATTATAATTTATGATATATATTATATATATAAGCTATCTTATTAATATTATATAATATATTATATATATTATAGTATTTATAAAAACAAAAACCATGGGTTTTTTTATATTTAAACCAAAATAAACCAATGTGTTTTTTGTTTTTGGGGTTTTATTGCTATTTGTTGTTTTATGTTGTTTTTATTGTTTTTATAGATTTTAAAGGCAAAAAATCACTACTGGAAACTGTTATACACGTGTGCTAACACATATTTTTTGCTTTCGAATAAATGTTCTTTAGAATTTCTTAAATTTAAAATTCAAAATTAAATGTATAATTGTATAAATTATTTATATTTTTGAGCTTTACATAATCAGAGTAAAAATAAGAGGGGTTATTCTAATATATAATTATTCTGAAAAAAGTAACTTTATTATTTTACAAAAAAAAAAAAAATAAAAAACGATAAAGAAAAGTTATTCAAATACTATAATGAATACAATAATCTTCTTACCTTTATATTTCTGAATCTAGGAATAATATATTATATATATAATTATTATATATATAAATACTTATATATATATATTATATAGAATATAATATACTTCATTATATATTTATATATATATATATAATATTATATATATTATAATAATATTATATAGAGAGAGAGAGTGAGAGAGAAGAGAGAATTCATCATTAAAGTCGAAACTGAAATTATTATTAAGAAAACTATTAATAAAATCTAATTTCTGCTTTAGTGTCCCAATCTATTTCTGAAATTTGTGTCACAAGTTCAAGTTGAAAATCTTTCAAATTAGCAGTGATGAAGTATGCTGACAATATGCTTATTTTAGTATATATGACCTTTATCTACAATTTTTCTAAGAATCTGTACAATAATGAAGGATCCTGTGACAACATAGAGTCATCAAATAGGTAATTTATGAAATGGAGAGAATTTGCTCTTAATTTTTCATAAATTCCACTGCTTTTGAACTCATCCTCTGGAAGTATTGTGGTCTGATATCTTGGGTTAGAAAATATATGCCAATAAGTGAGCTTCTGTTTTTGCCTGATTATACCTCCTTTTTACTTTTGTTAATAATCTTGTCTGTGAGTGTGTGCATTAAGATTTCTAGCTCATATTATATTTTTTCCAATATATAAATCCACTTTAGTTTTAGATATTGCCTTCTAGCTTGTGTGATGCTGTGGCACACACTCGCTAATGGTTTTATTATATCTTTTGAAATGTGCATCGTATGTGGTAGAAATGATATCCTCAAAGAGCTCGAAACAAGAATCAGGTTTTATAACATGTTAAAATACAAAAAATATTATATATATATTATTGAATAATATATATATATATATATCATATATATATATTATATATATATATATAATAAATTAAAATATATATATATATATGATTATCATTCTCACAATGAATATAAATCATGCGAATTTTTATTGTCTTTCAGTATACTCTTCATGAAAAATTGCAACCATATCAACTGGTAAAGAAACCATTAATAATCATTTTTAAAATTTTATGCATGTTTGTTTTATGTTTAACCATGGTTTTTTTTATTGTGGTTTAACTATGGTTGAACCATGTTATAACCATGCGTTAAACAACCACCTTATTATAATATATATTATATCATATATATAATGTATATTATATATATATATATATTATATTTAATATTATATATTATATATTAATAATTAAGACGAACGAAAGAGAAAAGCATGGCTTATCTATCAGATAATATATTTATATAGTATATATTAATATATATTATAATACTATATTATATATATATAAATTTATATTAATATATATAGAATAATTTAATATATTATATATATTTAATTATCTATTAATTATATATTTAATTAGTATATAATATTTATACTATTATTATTATTATATTATAATATATTATTATATATATATTATATATAATAATTTATATAATATATATTATATATTTATTTATTTAATTATATTATATTATATATATATATATATATAATATATAATATTATATAATATAGTTTGATATATATATATATTTAATATATATATATATAGTATATATAGTACTCTATAATTATATATATATAATAATTTATTATTTTTTATATAATATATATATATATATACGTTATATTATATATATATTATAATATATTATATTATATATATATTTATTATATTTATTATATATATATATATATATATATATATATATATATATATTAATATATATTATATAATATATATATATATATATATATTATATATAATATATTATATAATATTATTATATAATAGTATATATTTATTTTTTTTTTTTATTATTTATTATATATATATATATAATATTATTTTATAATATATATATTTATAATTATAATAACTCGCAGTTTTCAACCTTAATCACACCTTGTGTTGTAATATGATGATTTACTAACATTAAGATTTATTATTATCGCGTGCTCTATCTATTAATATCTTACTATGCCTAATACCCGCCCATGAATTTTTCAATCATCATATATTTCCTCAAATCATTCTAATATATATATTATATTATATATATATTTATAATATACTATATATTATATATTATAATATATATAATATAATAAATATAATATATATATATATTATATATATCATATATATTTATTTATTTATTTATTTATTTATTTAATTTATTAATTATTTATATTTATTGATTTAATTTTATTTATTATTTATTGTTATTTAAATATGAATATTATATATTTATATATATATATTATTTCTCTATATATAGAGTAGATAATTTCTTCTAAATCCATTTCCATCTTTTTCTCTTTCGTTCGTTTATATATATATATATTTATATTTAATATATATATAATTATATATTATATATATGAAGTATAATATGATATGTATATTAAATGACTATCATTCCTGGTTCGTTTTTAATCAATAAATATATTCTAATTTTTAAAATTCTATTTTTATTTATATTATTATAGTATATATATATATATATTATATATATAGTATATTTATATTAGCTCCTTTTATTATATATATATATGGCTTTTCTTTTCGACTTTTGTCATTCTTCTTACTGCTTTGTCTTTTCCGTGCATGGTATGGCATGGCTGCAATTCTTGAATATAAAGGTGAAGAAGATAGAAAAGTAGTAGCGGTAATTGGAGATGAATCAATGACTGCGGGCATCTTTTATCAATAATTATATTAATATTTATATATATATATTATATTATAAGTAAAATTTATAAATAGGAAATAAAAACATAAAAATTTAACTATAATAGTAAATATTTATATTAAGTTTCCAATTTGTTTTTTTAAATAAAATTTATTAATATATATTTATATATATATATATATATATATATATATAATATCAGGATGGAGTCGAGTCGGATTCGGGATTCGGGATCTGCGTTTCAGGGTAAACGGAGTACGGGATCGGTGAGTCGATTCCCAAAAGTGGGGTTCGGAGTCGGGAGTTTCGAGTAAAAAAAACGATCCTTTCGACTCCAACAATTTTGTATAAACTTTTCACAAAAATTTGGAAACTTAATTGAATTTTTATTTAATATACGACATTTTCTATAATATTTTAAGATTGGTGTAGCCATTTAGTGCTTACATTTATGCGGTCAAGTTAAAAAGTTATAAAACTGTTTATATATTCTATAGTTATAGATACTGGGAAATGAAATTAACGAATACAACACGAGCGATTATCAGCTATATAAAATTTATACATAGATCATCTAGTTTATAATAATAGGTCACACAATTAGATATTGCAAAAGCTAAAGTCGGATAGATAACTATACATTTATGTAACACTGCGCGTCACTTGTGGTTGGCCAGCATTTTTAAATTTTCCTAGCCTTATGCCGTGGAATTTTATATATATTTAATTTTTCGCGTGTGTGTGCACGCGAAATATGTCTAAGTAAAAACAATTCGTTTAATTACTAAGTAAGTAATTTAATAATAAGTTTTTAAAATTGATAAAATATAATAATTAATCAGTTGTGAAATACATAATATTTTTACGTTTGGCAGGGGTTTGTAGTTTGTGAGGAAATGACCTTGATTATTTTGATTCAGAAGTGTTACAGCGTATTATATTATATATATATAATATATATTATATATTATATATATATATAATTATATTAACAATAAAGAGTCCATTTATATACAATTATAAAACATTATATATTATCTACTAAATATAATTATATATATTATAATATATTGGTGAATTTGGGTTTAAAGCACAAATCTCTATATCAAAACTAACGAATAGCTACAGCGATCAAAGAATACAATTGCTGGAATTGCTGTCCAATTTTAGTGCGAAAATGTGAAATAATAAAATAATAATAAAAAAAAAAATTAATATTATCCAAAAATACAATAGCTACAGCGACAATGAAACCATTTTGGTAATCTGGGTAAAAGTTTAGATAGTAAACGTGTTGAAAAAAAAAATTAAAATATATTGGTAATTATTATTATTAATATGATTAGAGGGCCTATTTAGAGTCACCTTTTATGTTACTCGTTAAAATAAATAGACTTTATTAAATTTGTTTTTTTTTTACTAAGAATACCACCAAGGAGTATACGCACTCGAGAAAGAGTCGGGGTCCTCTCTGGCCTCTCGAACGTATGGGGAGACTAATTCCCCCCTCTGGAGGGTTCCGGAACCCCGCTCTTTTGGTTTTGGTTGTCGTCGGGGTTCTCCGCCCTCGCCTACTGAGTGTTATGAAACGTCCCCTGTGTTCCTCTCGGCTCGGGCCCCACATTGCGTGTAATACCTTTACATAATAATTATTTTATATATAATATATATATATATATATATATGTATTATATACTATTAATTATATATATATTATTTTTATATATATAAGTTATAATATATATATATTATATATTTTACTATGTCCCTCTGCTCCTAACTAATAAAAATAGCCAATATATATTTTATTTATTATTATATTTTTTTTACATTTTCCTAACTAAACTTTTCAAGGATTCTAAAAAGTATTCCTTTTCCCTGTTAGTTTTGTAGTTTTTGAGATATGATTTTTTTTATCAGTTCCGCAATAATTTTGCCAGAGGATTCATAATGTTATTTCCTTTACACCTGAGCTATTTAGTTTTTGAAGATATCGATCGATGATAGTTGTGCTTTAAACCCCAATTTACAACTATATATATATATATTATTGAATATATATATATTATATATATATAATTTAATATTATATATAATATATTTATATATTATTAATTATATATATATATAAGACAGCCCCCCAACGCTAACCCTTTCTGAGAAGTGAATATGATTTTTTTGTCTATATCTTTGTCGAGACGCGTCTAACTGCGGTGTAATTCTTGTGACGTCTCAATATTATATTAGTATATATCCAGTGGCACGTCAGCAACGTTTTGCTACTGTCTCTCTCTCTCTCTCTCTCTCTCTCATATATATAATATATATATATTAATATAATATATATATTATATTTCTTAAATATATATTAAATATATAATATATATATTATATCTATATATACTTTTATATTATAATATATATTATACTATAATAGTGTATATAAAAACTACATAGTACAGAAAGATACATGTTTGGATCCTAGTAAAATTTTATTCGGATGAACTGTTAAAAAAAATAAAAAATAAAACTCATATCTCATAAACGTAACTAATAGCTTACAGCGAAACGGAGTACATTTTGATTCTGTAATTTCCTAGTTAGGAAAATGTGAATAACTAAATAAAATGAAAAAAATAAATAAATTGCCTTTTTTTAGTTAACAGGGACATGATATATATATAGTATATAATACTATTTATATATATATATATATTATTTTAGTATATATTATATTTATATATATATATATGTATATTTATATTAATAAATTAGACAATATATATATTATTTGTAAAGTATTTAAGGTAGTATATATATATATATATATATATATTATATAATTATAATATATATATATATATATTATAATTATAATATTTATATATTATACTTTATATATAGTATTATATATATATTATATTATTATTTTAAAAGTTTACACGGCGAAGTGTAGGGGCTCGAGCGAACGAACACAGGGGACTTTTCCCCCCATATCGAGGCGGAGGAGACCCCCGCGAACACCCAAAAATACCAAGATGGGTCCGGTAACATCCCCGGAGGGGGGGAATTAGTATACCCGTAGTCCCGGTTAAGGCGAGAGACCCCACTCCTGCACTCCAAACCGTTGCAGCTATACCCTTGTATCTTTGTTAAATAAAAAAAGCTAATATTAATAAAAGTCTATTTATCTTACACGAGTAACAATAAAAAGGTCTCTAAATAGCTTCCAATCCATATTATATATATTAACATTACTTTTTTTTTATTTTTTTATTTTTTTTTATTTTACTATTCTGCCAATTTTTACCAGGATTCAAAAATGTATTCTTATTCGCTGTAGCTATTGTAGTTTAAAATATATATGTAATTTTTTTTTTTACATTTTCCGCTCTGAATTGACCGCATTTCCAGCATGTATTCTTTTCCGCGTAATTTTATCATTCAATGTGTGTGTCAAAACATATTGAAACATGATTTCACTTATTTATTTAATAAATAGATTTATATGTTTTTAATATATATATAATGATAATATTTAATATATATATATATTATATATATATAGTATATAATATAGGTCAGCTCCCAAATCATTTTCAATTTAATAATAATAGATATAAAATATAAATAATAATAGTAATAATATTAATAATAATAATTATTTTTATTTCATATTCTTATTATGTATGATTGTTTTATTTATTAATTGATTATTTTAGTAATTGTTGTTTTTTTTATTATAATGTATACAACATATAAATTCAGATAATCATATAATAATAATTATAATAATAAATAATAATATAATATCGATAATAATAATATATAATAATCAATAATAATAAATAATAATATAATATATAATAATTTGTTGAGTTATTATTCATTATTATTTTATTTATTATTTGTATTATTATATTTTATTATTATTATTATTATTATTATTATTATGTATTATTATTATTATATATATTATATTCTTATTATTATTATTACATATTATTTTATATTATTATTATTATTATTATTATTATTATTATTTTATTATTTTTTTTCATTATAATTGAAAGAATAAAATATATTATTAAAATTATGTTTTTTAATTTTTATTATTATTATTTATTTATGATTATTATTATTATTTTTTATTATTATTTATTTTATATTTTATTTTATTATGTATAAATGATTAAATGATAATGATAATATAATAATATTTTATAATATTATTATTTATTATATTATTAGTATTATTATTATTATTTTATTAATTGTATAATTTAAATTAATATATTAGATTTTTTTTTGTTCAAAAGTTTTGTGTGTCAAGGCCTACTTATAATATAAAGTGCCTATTTGTTAAAAGTTAAAATATTATATTAATATTATTAAATTAATTAAATTTATTGTCATAAATTCTTTTTTTTCAAGTTTTTAGATCTATAACGAATGAAATAAAAGTTCATAATTTGAGGACAAAGTTTCACGTTCTTATTAATTGGAGATCGGGAGTCGGGATCGGGATCGGGAGTCTGGAGTCGGTTTTAAACACTCTCAATGGAGTCTGAGCGAGAGCGGTTGTTTGTAAAAATCGATCTGGGATCGGAGTCGGGAGTCGAGTTATTTTTTCTCGACTCCCCATCCTGATATATATATAAATTATTATATAATATATATATATATAGAAATATAATATAATATTATAATAATATTATATATATAAATATTATATTATAATATTATATTATAACGATATTATATATATATATATATATAATATATATATAAATATATAAATATATCCAAATATTATATAGTATATATAAATAATAACAATATATATATTATTATTTATATATTATATAATTATTTATATATATTAATATATATATATATTATATATTATATTTATTATATATATATATATATATATATATAAATATTTAATATAAACAATATAACTATATTATAATAATAATAATAATTACCTCTAAATCACAAAAGAATATGTATATATAAAATAAATTTATACAATAATACTATATATACATATATACAAATTATATAATAACTATATATAAAATACTATATAACTATATATATATATAAATAATCTATATAAATATATCATTATATATAAATACCTAGCAAACTATATAATATATATTATAAATACAAATATTAAAAATATATAATACAATATAAATTTAATATAATATACATAATATAATAATATACATTAACATAATAATATATATTATAATATATATATATTATATATATATAATATTATATAATATATATTATAGATTATATAATATTATATATATTATATAATAACTATAAATACTATTAAAATACTTCATATAATATACTTTATTTATATTTATATATATATTAATATATATATATATATAATATAATTATACTATATGTTGTAGTATGTATTTATTATATAATATATTTATATATATAATATATAATAATATATATTATATATATATAATATATATATAAATGAAAAGAAGAATAAAGTTTCAAAGGGCAAATTTAGAAGGAGACAAAACCCGATAACAAAAATGACGTTTAGTGATCTACAGGTTAATTTAAAATATATGGTCTATGGAATTACTCAGTTGGACAGCGTTTTATGAAATGCTTGCCTTCCAGTTTATAGGCCTGTTCCAATCCGATTTCGAAATATTTTGTCCATGTTTTATTTAAAAGCTACCTTAATTAATTAATGAATATTAGGGATGCTAAAATGGTGTGGTGGGGTTAAAAAAATTAAAATATATTATTTAAACATAATTATATATATATAATAATTATATATATTATATATATATATATTATAATAAGATAATTAATATAAATATATTATACATATATATACATATATATATAATTATATATTGGTTATTCCTTTCTTAACTCCAGAGCAAAGTTTGAATGGGAAATTTAACAAGAGAATATAATAATATTCCGTTTTAGTTTTTTGGGATTTATACTATATAAAATTTATATATATATATATATATATAAATATAGAAATATATATAATTAAGTAGTATATATAATAATAATATAGTATATATATACGTGTAATTTGTTAATATACTATATCATATAGATATCACTATATAATTATATATATATCAATAAACTACTATAGCTTACAGGAAAGGATACATGTGAATTGTTGGACATAAGTTAAAAAAAAAAAAAAAAAAAAAAAAAAAAAAAAAAAAAAATAAATAATAATACAGTGTACCAAGAAACTAAAATAGCTACGGAAAGAACATTTTTGGAATCCTTGTAAATTTTTAGGAATTAGAAGAAAGAAATAAAAAATATAAATTGTTTTTCTTTATATAATATGCCATCCGCAGGGGACCAAATATTAATATATATACTATATATATATATATAGATATATAGTATATATATATTTATATCTATATATATATATACTATATATATATATATAGATATAATATAAATATGATATAATATTATATTTTATTATATGTATTTATATAATTATATATACATATATATATAATTATATAATATTATATATATATTTATATCTAATTATACTATATATATATTATTATAAGATATATATATAATAATACATTATATATATTATATATATATATATATATATATATTATATGTATATATTATTTTAGTAATGACATAACCTCTCTCCTCGTAATTATGATCACCATTATAAAATAAGTACTTTTAGCATTGATATCTCTTTTGTCTCATGGATATCTAGACTATATTATTATATATATAAATTATATATTTATATATATTGTCTATAATAATAACTAAAAAACTCTAATCAACTAAATATATATTTGTAAAGGCATATTTAAACGCAAATTAGGGGCTCGAGTCCGACGGGACAAGGGTGGACGTTTCCATATACCCCGTCAGGGAGGGTGGAGGAAACCCACGTGCACCCAATCCAAAGTGATGCGGGGGTCGCCGGAGACCTCCCCGATGGGGAAATAGTATCACCCCGTAGTTTCCCCTGGTAAGCCGAAACCCCGATCCTGCCTCGGATGTGGTATACTGGACGGTGATTTTGTTAGTTAAAAAAAAAAACATATTTTAGTCTAATAGAAAGTCTATTTATTTTTAACGTTTGTTAAGTATAAAATTCTCTTAAATAGGTCTTTCAGTATTTACTATTAATTATACATATTTTTTTATAGTTTTTTTGCAATCAGCTTTTGTGTAATTTGTAATTTTTTATTATATACGCACAATATTAATTTACATATCTAAATAACTCTCCAGTTTTTATCTATTCATTCTCTGGAGAAATCTAATTAAACATATTCTTTCTGTTATTTAAACAATATACGTCATGGTTTTATTACAAGTTAACTAACGCACGGCGTGTATTAATAGGCTAGAAAGCTAAAAAAGCACTAACCAACAACAGTCAATAAATTAATTATAAAGTTTAAACCGCCTATTTTTAAATTCGATGTGGAGTTTAACAAAAAGAGGTTCTATTTTTTATAAAATTAAAAAAATAAAAATTTAATGTCTTTTAGGGAATAAAATGTATTATCCTTCTAAAATAAATTCGGGTTAAATTTCCCAAAGCTTTTTTTCGCAGTAAGATCAAGAAGCCCATATATATAATATTATATAATATATATATATATATATATATATAATATTATATATATATATATACTTTAATATTTATTATTAGTATATATATATATATATATATATATGTCGATATTGGTGTATGTGCGGACGCATCATGCAAACAACGCAAAAACTAGAAATATACCTCATCAACATGATGACCTAGGTTCCGAGGTTCTCATGGTTAGTGTGTGTGTGAGTGTGTTTGTGTGTGTGTTTTGTGTGTGTTTATGTTTCATTGTTAAAACGACATAAAAACAATTTACCTTATTAACGATGCTAATTTTAATTACATGATTTTAATTTTTGTTTATTATTATTTTTATAATTATTCTTAATTATTATATTATTATTATTATTATCTATTATTATTATTATTATTTATTATTATTAATATATTATTATTTATTATTTATTATCATAACTATCTGTATGTATTACTCTTTACATAATGTAATAGTAAGATATGGCACGAATTCAACATTATAATTCAGAGGGGCATTGCAATATCCAGATTCGTAAAGTTAATCTCGAGAAATCTGACATCGCAAGTAAATTATTTTTATTATTTTTCAGGTACGATTATGAAATTATGTTTTTAACCGAATTTTATATTACGAGCCGAGCCGGAGCGGAGCTAAGCCAGAAGACCTGAGCTTCATCGACGCGTTTTTAACGCATGTTACTCCGCAAGTCTTATTCAGGCAATCGTAACCTGCGTTTTTCTACGATTTTCAATGTAATTTTCGCGCATGAAATTATATATTTGGTAGATCGGCAAACTGTATTTATATAATTTATACCTTTGTATTGAAGGGTTGAAATTAAAGTCACATCAGAGTTCCATAATCTTACGAGCTTGACATAGATTTGAGAGGCGTGAAAACAATTAAAGGCTTAATATACTTACTTAACTGAAGGGAAAAAATTTAGTCAGTTATAAACACATACCAAACACCAACGGTACGACCACATCATACACTAAACACACAACCACAAAACAACATATATAATATATATAATACTATACATATATATATATTATATTAATATATATAATATATATATTATATTAATTATAATAATATATACTTATAATATATATTACTATTAATAATAGCCCTAGTTATACGAATCCATGCACACACACATTCATATACACCTAAGATATATATATATATTAGTATTATATCTAATAATAATATATATATATATTATATATTAATATATATATATTATTTATAATTAATATATTATATTTTATTAATATTATTATACTAATATATATATATATATACTAGAATATATAAACTATAAAATACTATAAATATCTTAAACTACTATATATAATAACTATAAATATTATATATATATAATATATATATCAAAGTCCAAATAGCGGAAGTGTACCTTTAGAATTTCCACTAAGCCGTTATATGTTCTAATATATACATTTCTATTTTCGTTTGAAATTATGTTAAACGTAATTTTATTTACTCTATTTTTAATTTTACATATTTTTATGTATATTTATCATTATTTTTATTTATTTTAATTTAATTTTAATTTTTTATTATTTCATTATTTTGGAAAAATAACATTAAAGTTTTTTAACGTTGTTTTAATTTATATATTTTTCATTTACCTCGGACGATGTGCGCGGCGTCGGTGCGCACTTTCATCCAATAAGGAAAAACCTAACACACACGGGATAATGAACCCAAAAAAATTTTTCCCCTCCCGTTCTTCATCGTATACCAGATTATTTGACAATCATACGTTTACTAAAGAACTAAATTTTATAGGTCATGTTCAAGTTTTACACTTTCTTTAAAAAGCATTCTAAAAATATATATATAAATATCGAACAGTATTTCAGAATTTGTCGGTTATCTAAGGTCTCCCCCTTTCACAAGTAGCTTCCAGAATTTCGTACATCGTGGTCCGGATTGTCAAGTAGGTGTCTAAGGATATCTCTCGACGATAAGTTGACTTACCTGTTCAGATCGTGATTCTCTTCAGGACGGTTTTTATAGTCCCAAACACCAGAAATTTGGAACGTCCTTCTTAACGACTAAATATATAGAGTTTGGATAAAACTAGATCCCTGCTGCAGAAAGATCCACATGAGCTGTGATGAATTTTCTTAGCAATGAGGAGTCTAAGAAGCAGACGTTAAATTCCTGCCAATATCCTTGACAGATCAGCACTGTCCCTGCTCGGGCCTCTTTCATGGCCAAATACGAATCGGTTGAATCCGATGTATCACTAAAAGATTTTAGAATCAAACAAATTCAGATTACTTTACATGTGAAACACCATCGAACCGCACTATCAAGCACTAATTTTGTATTAATTTAGCATGACTAGTATATATGGCTCAATGACAATGACAAAACTTTCAAACGTAAAATACATGAGCGAAGTGGTAGTTTTCCGTTAATTAATTATTTTAATCAGCTTTAGAACAGATGTAACAATAAAAAGTCCAATCACGAACCAGTGTTCCAAATTGGAAAATAATGATATAATTATACCATAGCATATTTGATAATATTGTGAAGGTGTGTCTTATATATATTTTGATACTTGGCTAATAATATATATTTAAAAAGCGTTTTCAATTAATAATTAAAATTTACATGATGTTAATTTAAATGCATTGGCAGGTGACGTGCTTTTAACTTAAACAATTACCAGGTGATTGCATGAGGTTGCGTGTAATTGCATGGCAAGCTCGCTAACGCTCGCTCAATTTTCACGCTGCGCGTGAGCAAGGTGCCGTTAAGGGGCTTCGCCCCCCATTACGGAAAATGCCGAATTAAATTAGCGTAAATATATATTTTTATTATATATATATTGTATATATACCCATATATTTATTATACTAATATTTAGCGTTTGCGTCTAGGTCATAATTCGGTAAATACCCACCCCCTCTCCCCTCCAGAAAGATTTGGTACAAAGGTTGTGTACAAAGCACGGAGACAGGTAATACTAGCTGTCTGTTATGTACCGGATCTTGAATAAAAATAGATATATAATATTATTTATAATTAGTACTAATATATGTTAATATTATGAAGTACGTCTGTTTCCTGGATGTGTGCAGCTTGTTTTAAAGTTTGAGATTAGTTTTATTTTTCCTCTATCTAGGTTATGTTTATGTTAATGGTTATATTTGATTTCTAAACTGATGGTGTTGATTGGGTTAGATCATTCTTTCATCGCATCCAATCAAATTGAATCCACACACATAACTTAAAATAAAAATATAGAAAGAACAGTCATAAGATGATTGTAGTTATCGCGGGTAGAGTATACGTTACTTCATTTCAACGTTTCATGGTAACATACAATTACGTATGATTAATTGTGGTAGCAGAAAAAGATAAAAAAAAAGAAAAAGAAAACAACGCTAATACTCAGTACTTGCATACAAAACTTTGGTGAAGATCTGAAGATACTAAATTAAATTAGATTTAACTTAAATTGTTCTTTTTCTTATGATTGCACAAAATAATAAACCTTTTCTTCGCTAAGTACGTATATGTACTTACTTCGGGATATAATTGATTTTACTATAATTACTATATATATATTTACAAGCTCATACAGTCAATACTTCCAGAAAATTATACTTTCTCTGCTCATTATATAAGTGTGCACTTAGAGCCACACCAACATATTATATTTACTCTACTTTAATAATTAAATATTACTTCCCCAAGTACAACACTATTACAATTCTTACATGGTCAATTACTATAAATACTGAAAATATTTATTCAAGGGAATGTGAAACCAGGATCAGTCGGGGAGACGAAACAAATTCAGGCCAAAAATTAGGCGCTGTGAGGAATATATTATAATTCTTGAAAACAGTATATATTTATATATATTATATATATATATATACTAACTATTCCCTCTAATAAGCTACACTACCATATACCTTCCACCTACTAACGAATATCCATACACATATTATATCATATATATATTATATATATAAAAATATTTCTTGTTCTTATTTTCATCGTGCATACCATAGTGTTTATTATATAGTATATAATACTATCATATATATAAATATATATACTATATTATATATATATATATACGCACTATATATATATATATAGGCCAGCCCTCTAGAAGGCCTCAACTTTCATAACCGAAAGAAACTACAACAAGCTACCGGGAAAAGAATACCATTGCTGGAATCCTGGCACAATTTTACCGGGGAAACCGAAAGACAAACAAAAAATAATCAACGTAAAATATATCTAGAAAACTTACAAAGCAACAGCGAAAATGAAATACTTTTCGAATCCTTGTTAAAAATTCTTGTTAGGGAAAAAGTGAAAAAAAAAAATTAAACAAAAATTGGCTATTTTTTGTGGGGGGGCTGGACACAGTAATATATATATATTATTTGTAAAGTATTACACGTCAATTTTCAGGGGGCTCGAGCCGACGGGAACACAGGGGGGACGTTTTTCCATACCCCCGTAGGGGAGGGGCGCAGGAACCCCCGCGACCCAAATACCAAAGAGCGGGGGTTCCGGAGACCCTCCCCGGAGGGGGGGAATTAGTCCTACCCCGTAGTTTCCCCGAAAGGCCGAGAGACCCCGACTCCTGCCATCGGTGCAATATACCGTTGGGGTATTCTTTAGTTAAAAAAAAAAAAGCCAAAATTTGAATAGAAAGTCTATTTATACTTTAACGAGCAGTAACCAATAAAGGTCTCAAATAGGCCCTCTAATTCATATTACTTAATATTAAACCAATAATTTTTATTTTTTTTTTATTTTACATTTCTTATTCAAAATTTTACGAGATTCCAAAAAATGTATTCCTTTTCGCTGTAGCTATTGTAGTTTTTGAACTTTTTAATTTTTTTTTTTTTTTTTTTTTTTTTTTTTTTTTTTTTACATTTTCCGCACTAAAATTGGACCAGCATTCCAGCAATGTATTCCTTTTTTTGGTATTTGTTGTAGTTTTTTTGATATGGATTGTGGCTCTTTCGAGAGGCTGACCATTAAAATAATATATAATATTATATATATATATATTATATATATAATATATATTATATATATATATATATTAATATAATATATATTATAAATATATTAGTATATATATAATTATATATATAGAATATATATATATATATACTATACTTATTAATTATATATATAGCCAAACTAAAGAAAGTCACCGCAGACTATCTCGCAAAACCTAAGTACGGTACAAGAAACTGAACATTATATGGAAATCAGCTATATGAAATTTGTATGGAAAATGAAAAAAAAAAAATTTTCACTTTTTTTTCTTATTTTTTCTGATAAATCTCCAAAACTATGATAGGTAGAAGAAAACTAATCACATATATGGAATCAGCGTAAAAAATTCTTTAAGGGGGCTCGAGCCGACGTAGGGACACGTAGGGAGGGCGACGTTTTCCATACCCCCGCCTAAGGGGAGGGCCCGGGGGAAACCCCCGCCGGACACCCCAACCATACCAAAGAGCGGGGTTCGGAGACCCTCCCGGAGGGGGAAACTAGCCCTACCGTCCGTCCCCAAGCGCGGAGCGCGAAGACCCACGACGTCTTTGCATACACCTTTTGCGCCTTTACCTGGCGTAAGATTCTTTTACTTAAAAACAAAGAAAAAACTTTTCTATAAAGAAAACAAAATACTCTGATTCTAAATATGTAATTAGTTTTCTTGTACCTATCGTAGTTTGGAGAAAATAAAAAAATTTCAAAACAAAATAAAAAATTTTTTTTTCATTTCCATACAAATTTCATACGCGGATTCCCATATATTTATTTCAGTTTTCTAAGGGCAGCATCCAATATTTTCGAGATATCATGCAGGTAACTTCTTTAGTTTCACCATATACATATATAATATATGATATATATAATAATATAATATATTATACTATATATACTATATACTACTATATATACACTATATCACTACAACTATACTATATATATATATATATATACGATATAATATAATTATATATACTATCATATATATATTTACTATAATATATTACTACTAACTACTAATCTATTATATATATATATATACCTATATATACTAAATATTATATTATTATTATAATTTCTATATAATAATATAGTATATAACTATCTATCAATGACCTGTTTAAACCACATCCTCACAAACTAATTACTAGTATTGGAATGTTGGGTAACTGATTTTTCTATTTTGGTACAAGAAAAATTAACACAAATCTTGAGCTTTCCATAAACAGGAACTTACTTTTTTATATTCTCTTGAGCTTCAAATTATTAATCTTCAAATTCATCTTTATTTAACTTTTTTAGCTTTATTTCCGAGCGTTACAAATACTTTATATTGTGTCCAAAATAAGTGTTGTATCGTATATATACTACTATACTATATATACTAAGATATATATACTATATACATACTAACTATATCTATATATATATATAATAACTCATATACATAACTAGAACATATATATAATATTATATATACTACTAAATAATATAACCCTATAATACCATATATTTTAACAGTTAAACACACCCACCTCACGGCGCAACGGCCCTAAATCTAGGATGGCCGGGTTGTGCTCCATTTTTGGTTGAGCAAGACGGAGCCGAAGAAGGGATTTAAACACACCTCAGCACGTGCTGACCAGTGACGAAGCCTCGCGGTCTGTCGCTTTAGTTGGGCGACGTGCTCTAACAGCTGAGCACCGGACCCCATTTTGGTTGCTGATTCCAATTCCTCTCTGATTCATTACGAGCCGACTCCACGAATGATCATTCTTCTAAATTCTTCTGTTGATAATAAATAACTAAAT
>JABUQX010055674.1:42500-56531 GCA_015478945.1 Trachelipus rathkii
CGTTTCCAACCCCGTAGAGGAGGGGCAGAGGAACCCCCGTGACACCCAAATACCAAAGAGCGGGGTTCGGAGACCTCCCGGAGGGGGGAAAATAGTCTTACCCTGTCGTTCCCCGGAAGACCGAGAGACCCCGACTCCTGCATCTTTGCGGTTTACCTTTGGGTATTCCTTTAAATTTTTAAAAAACACCCAAAAAAATAAAGACTCAATATTACGTAAAAAATTACTTTTTTAAAAAAATTATTTTAAAATATTTATCGAACTTTTTGAAGCATTTCCGTTACCACTTAAATTCAATGTTAGTTCATATACTAGCAAAATATTTAAAAAAAACAACAACAACAAAAAAATTTTAAAACTACGGAGTCGCAAAACGGAAAAGGTCCTATATAATTTTGAGATCAATGTCCGTTACCACTTAAATTAGAATTGTATAGGATCATATACTAGAAAAATATATAAAAAAAAAAGCAAAATAAAATTAAAACTGACGGAGTCGTAAAACAGAAAGTCATATATATATATATATATATATATATAATACTTATATATATTATATATATATATAATTATATATTATATATAATAATATATAATTATATAAATATATATATTATATATATATTATATATAATATATTATATATATACTTTAATGACCATTTATTAAAATTATTATATGAAATTCTGATGTAAAATAGAAGAAATCTTAATTGTCTTTGATAAGAGGTATGTAAGTTTAATATCAACATATAATAATATTATGAGAATTAAATAGCAGAATATTTCGACCAAACTGGGCCATCCATATCAGCTGCTATAAACAAATACAAATAAAAAAAATACATGATAAATTAAATTATCACAAAAAGTTAATTGGTTTTAAATTTTTTGAAAAAAGGTGAGGAGTTAAAAATGTTGTTAATGATGGGATCTATTTATGAATCATTTCTTTGTATATTATAATTAGTAGAGAATTGTTTGTGCCAAAAAAGGATACGGGAATTTATCTAAGTGAAGCGTTACAATGTATAATAATGGGTAGATACCAATGTTGATCTATGTTAAATCATATGGTTGTGGGTAGATCTATGTAAGGTGAGGCAGAGTTGGATTGTCTTGAAGTAAGTGATATTGTATGGGTAGTTAGGCGGCGTGAATCAGTGTATTCTCCAATGTATATGCTGTTACAGTGGCACAAGGTATTTTGTAAACAACATTGAGAAGTAAAGGTGTTTGTATGAGATTTTTTTTAAAATATTTTTTTGAAAGGAAGAAGAACTTGAAGATGAAGTAAGGATAGTTTTAGGAAGGAATTTTTTGCAAAAAATGTGAGAAGACGAAGGTAAAGGAGGTAGGAAAGTATGTGTATGGATCACGAGGAGGTTGGAAAGGTATAAAGTTATTCTTTGCCTACGGGAGAGCATATGGTGACTAATGTGTTCGAGGAGTAGATCAGTTTACCGAAAGTTGAAGAGATTAAAATTTAAATTCATTTTTCTGGAGGTAGGGGGAGAACAAATCTTTAAAGCTGGAATAATAAGGATAAGGTACCAATTTAGTGTGTTAAGATGTAGTCTCACTCTTCACTTTCTGTTCCGGTTCCTCTTTCAATTACTCTCATAGAACGTTTCATTAATGAAAACAACATCATTCTTTCACAACCTTTTCCTCTCATCAAACATCTTATTCTATTAACCCTTGAACACAATTACTTTCAGTTTAACAACTCCTTTTTCAAACAAAACCATGGTCTTAAGTATGGGATCTCCCCTTTCCCCTATCCTTGCCAACATTCTTCATGGAACTTTCAGAAATCTATCACATTCTCCCCCACCCTCTTCTTAACAACTCCTTTTGGTACATATATGTGGATGATATTTTCGCAGCTGTACCTGCTAACACTAACCCTATTGATATCCTCATTTTCATTAATAACATCCACCCTAATATTACATTTACTAAAGAACATGCAACTAACAACACCTTACCCTTTTTAGACACTTAATTTGGTCCGACCACCCATAACATTACAATTACAAGGTCTGCAGGAAAACCCAATCATAAAGCAATTCCTTATATACACTGCGTTTTCTCCCATTCTCTTAACACTTAAAATTGGTACCTTATCCTTATTATTCCTTAGAGCTGTAAGGACTGTTGTTCTCTCCGCTTTACTCCAAAAATGGAATTTAATTTTTATCTCTTTTCAACCTTTTTCGCTAAACTATCCTACTCCTCAACACATTATTCACCAATGCTCTCCGTCAAGGCGAAGAATAACTTTTATACCTTCCAACCTCCTGCGTGATAATACACATACTTCCTACCTCCCTTACCTTCGTCTTCTCACAATTTTTGCAAAAATTCCTTCCTAAAATTATCCTTACCTCATCTTCAAGTCTTCTTCCTTTCAAAAAAATATTTAAACCCAAATCTCATACCAACACCTTTACTTGTCCAAGTGGGTATACAAAATACCTTGTGCCCACTGTAACAGCATATACGTTGGAGAAACACATGACTTCACCCGCCGTAACTACCAACACAAATATGACCTACCTCAAGACAATCCCAACTCTGCCCTCGCCTTACATAGATCTACCCACAACCATACTATTAACATAGACCTCATGACGCCCATTATTAACATTGAAAACCTTCACCTTAGAAGATTTACCGTATCCTTTTGCATAAACAATTCCACTAATTATAATATACAAAGAAATGATTCACAAATAGATCCCATCATTAACAACATTCTTAACTCCTCGCCTTTTTTCAAAAAATTAAAACCAAAACTTTTTGTATATTCAGAAAATCTATTTCATTATTTCTTTGAGACTGAACTAATTTATATAGCAGCTGAAAGGAGGACCAAGTTAAAGTCCCCAAAAATGTTTTCTCTTGCGTACTATAACTCCTAACAACATTCCACTCCATACCTTCTCACTACTTTATCCTTGAGTGCTATTGAGATATTTCTAAATTGAATCTATTCGAATAACAATTTGCTTATGTGAAGAGACAATATATCTAAGCACACAAAATAATTTTATTATTTATTTGAGCTTGTTTCTATAAATCATATTAAGAGTTTGCGATGACCTTGCATGATGCTCGTTTAATTCGTTTAGAAACTTGGTCATTTAAGACTCTTATCTATTGCGATGGTTTAGAGCAAACTTAATAAAGTCATTTATTTTATATTTGCAAAATTTTAAGTCAATGCTTCATGCGAAATGCTTAAGTCTATATATCCATATAATTTAACTAATACCTTATAAGCAGAAATCAGTATAATATCTCACAGTAAATATGTCAAACTGCCATTACCTATACCCTCATATACCCTTCTGTGATTCTATATATTAATCTTATTTATTACTTAGTATGATAAAGTCATTATTTTATAAACATACTCACAAAAACTTATCTATTATTTTGTTTTGTTTCTATTAAACATTATATTTCAAATTACCTATTAAAAAATTTATATATATATAATATATATATATATATATATATATAATTAAATATTATATTTTACTTTAATTTGTTATTAAATATTATGTATGTTTATTATTAACTGAAAGAAAAACTTTACCTCAATTACACTTATGATAAACTTAACCAAAATTGCAACACAGTATAAATAGATACCTTATATAAAGCAATAAATCAGTATTCAGTAATAATTAGCATTTACCTTTTCTTTTATAAGAATATTCCGGAACTTACGAGTTTTTGGTGTAACTATGAGTTCTATTGAATCTATATTGCATTACTATATGTAATCTATTTGAGAATTACAAGTATACCATAATTTTACTGTATACATAACACAAAAAAACTTTTATTTATGTTTGTTTTGTTTCTAATAGTATATTAATTAATGTATTTTACTTATTAAATGAATGTTTAATCATATAGGTATAAGGTTTTAATATTAGTTTGTTATTTACTAAAAAATGTATATATTTTATGTGATTTAAATTTAATAGTAAGTATTCAGAATTAGCATATTTACCTTACCTTATAAATAGCAGTAGATTAAAATCAGTACAAGAAGTTTAAACTGATCATTGCCTCCTTGGAACCTTAAAATAATAACGTTTCTTGAATAACTTTCTATTTGTATTTTCTTAATTGATTTATATGTAACATACGTTAAACTATTGATCTATTGATTCTCAATAAGCTTTTTCTTGTTGTTATATACATAAACCAACAAAACCTTATTATTTATTTTCTTCTTTACTCATTTAACATTATTGAGTTTATAGCAAATTATAACTATTAAAAATTTAGTTAAATTGTAATCTTTTGTTTAATAATTGTTTTGAATTTATTATGTTGTTTTTTACTCAAAATTTTATTTGTTTATTTATTTATAGTGAATTAATAATCCTGGTAAAAATAATATTTGTACTGAATTTTTACATATCCTTTATTTATTAGCAGTATAATCTAGAGTAATATCAAGTTAATAATCTCATATAACTGCCCTCCATAGCCCTCATTACCCTTCTGTTGATCATTATTATTGATATCTAATTGATCTATATGTATCTATTGATTCAAGTCATATTTTGAGTGTCATTTTAATACACTAAAATAAACAACTTTTATATATTTAATTTGTGTAATTTTTACTTTGTATTATTTATTTTGTGTTATTTTTACTATAAAAATTTATATTTTACTTGCTAGCAATTAAAATACGTTTATGAAAATACTTTTTGTTTTACTAAAAAATTTATTCTTTTATGTTTATAATCATAAAACATACATTTCTCCCCATGCCATATACTTTACAGGCCTTAAAGCAGTAAATCAGTAAATCAGTAAATCAGACTGTATCCAGCCACCCTCATACCCTTCTGTGATCTATGATCTATTGATTATTGATCTATTGATCTATTGAGTTCAAGTCATGTTTTGTATAACATAACACAAAAACTTTTATTATTTTGTATTGTTTCTTTAAACATTTTGTTTTTACTATAAAAATTTATTTATTTTGTTTAATTTGTTTTAAATATTTTGTTTTTACTAAAAAATTCATTCTTTTAGTGTTTATATAACTTATAAGAATAATGTTGCGATCAGTTTATACATATCCGTTACCAAAGCAGTAAACCAGATAAACAGTAAAATACAAAACGATGCGCCTCCAGAGTATTCCGCTAATACCTTACTGTGAATTCTCATATGAGCACCTTCTACGTCAGTACTTAAATATGATGATCTAATGATCTCGCTCATATTTTGACTACTAACCATAATTCACAAAAACTTATATTCTTTTTGAATGTGTGTTCTTAACATTATGTTTACTATAAAATTATTTATATTGTTTAATTTGCTTTTAAAATATTTGTTTTTACTAAAAAATTATTCATGTTATTATGTATTATTAAACTTAACGGTTCAGAACAAAGACACTTTGCATAATGTTGAAACCATTAAAGCAAGTAAATCAGTAAATCACAAGAATAAAATCATCAAACCTTGTATGACTGACATGCTTATCCCTGCACTACCCCTATCATTGTATTCTAATTGATCTAAATATTGACTCTACATTGATCTAGTAAGTTTTAACTGATTTTCATGTCACCTATTTTGAAGGCATAATAGACATTCACATTACAATAAATAATCTTTGACTTTGTCGAGCTGTCTATGTTGTTGTTGTCTGCTCGTGTAACCATAATATCATACCATTCTTCTAAGTTATGAATGAAAAAAATGCACATTAAACATTTTTCAAACTTACACAGAGATGCCCTACTCCTAAATTTTACTATTTAATTCTAATCTTTTATAATATTCACAACATAAAAATAAAACTAAAAGTTATCAACACACTTACCAGCAGAAGATTGCACATAGTCACATCTACAATTCTTACAATATTACACACACAACCTATGTGACTCATAAATATTTAATATATTAATTATATTATAATTTAATTAATTAATATATTTATAATTATTAATTTATTTAATTATTATATTATTATTTATATTTATATAATTTTATTATTATATTATTTAATTATTATTTTATTAATTATTATTATTATTATCATATATATTATATATAATTATAATTATATTTATATATAGATACTCAACTTAAATAAACTAGTACATATATTCAGTATAAGTTAGTACGATAATTGCGATGTGACTGTATATGCATTAAGTAAATAAATGAGTGTCTATAATTAATTGTGTAGTATGAGTGTGTGAGTGTGTATATGTATAGTTAAATAAGATTTGAATGAATTGCATATTGCTATGTTAACAGCTGATGGCAAGTTGAAACTTTTTAATTTTAAGATTCATTATATTACAATGTTAATTGTAAAATCTAATTCATTTTTTCGCTTCGTGATAGTTATTATGAAAAAAGTGTTATTGATACATATTTTTCATCTATACATGAACGTATATGTTAATATATATTAACAGCAACAACAACATATAACATAACAGCTTGACAGCAAAGAATCTTATTTTTATGTTTATTGTTAGTATTTACAAATAAGAATACCTAAATATGAATGTCTATAGAGATCAATAAATGATCAAGAGATCAATAGTATATCAATAGATGCATAAATTCAATATTAATAAAGAGACATAGAAGGTAGGAAGAAGTAGCTGGATTACAGTTTGATTTACATGATCTACTGATTATGCTTTAAGTTGTAAATTATAGGCAAATATATTCTATTAAGATTATACAACATAAAAAGAATAATTTTGAGCAAAGAACTAAATATTAAATGAACAACAATTATAAAAACAATATAATAATGATAGCTTGACTTCTAGAATTAAAAAAAACTTCATGTTTAAAGGAAACTGATTACCAGAGAATAAATTAAGATAAGTTATTTGGGTGTTAGTATCGTTATATTCTAAAATATAGACTGATTATCACAAGATCATAGGACGTCAATAGATCAATAGATCACAGAAGGAGGTTTTATAGAAGAATGGTAATTTAGAGTAGAGGCAGTTTTGAGTAATATCTGAACTATTGACCAACTCAATCATATTCCTGGTCATTCTACTAATCTTTGCAATATGCAAATTTTTTCAAACATACTTAACTACATAAAAGCATAAATTTTTCAGTAAAAACAACATATTTTAAAGCGAAATTAACACAAAATAAATAATTTTATAGCCGTAAAACCCCGCGATTAATGTTTCAGAAGACACACTCACCGCCACAAATAATACACAAAAGCTGTTGTGTGTTAGTCCCAATACAAAAATGACTGAATCAATAGATCAATAAGCGTTATTCCAGATCAATGTAACAATAACTACAGAAACGCACTGATTGAGAGGAAGATAGCTGGACTAACTCACGATAAGTGCATGGTCAGTGACTAAGTTATCTATGCAATTACTGACTTTATAAGTATATGAAACCAATAATATAGCAAAAAAATTTTCTTATCTTAAATGTTTATAAACACCACATCAAAAATGAATTATAAGCCTTTTTTATTTGGTCTTTACAGTAAAAAAACAAAACATTTTAATAACCCAAATTAAACAATATATTAAAAATTTTTATAATTAATAAACTATTAAATGATTTATAATAAATAATATATTTTTTTCACATTAATTTAATACCTATAGTATTTTAACATAATTAATGATCTTGAATCATATAGGATCAATAGATTCTAAATTATATAATCAATAGATCACTCACTCAGTATTAAAGCGTTTATATATGAGGGTATGGAGGGCAGTTTGATTTTACTGATTTGATTTACTGATTATACTGCTTTAAGGTATGGATATTTAATGTCAAATTTTATTTTAAAGTTATAAACATCTCGAAAAAATTTACTTATTTTATGTAAATATTATAAAAATTATTAAAACATAAAAATTAACCAAATTAAAAATAAATTTTTTATAGAATCTAAACAAAAACATAAATGTTTAAAGAAACAAAACAATATAAATTAATAAAAGTTTTTGTGTTATGTTATATAACAAAAATATGACTATGAATTACAAAGCTCTAATTAGTAATCTAATATGAATCAATAGATCAAATAGAATCAATAAGATTAACCAGACCAAAAGCCTAGTATATTGAGATCGAGCTAATATCGCACGAGTACGTCCGGAGGTTGAGAGCGTGCGTTACTGAATATCTTTACTGAGCATTATACTTGCTTTAAGTGTATTTAAAAATATGCAAATTTATTCTTAACCATTTATTATAACAATCATAATATAAAAGAAAATAAATTCTTTTTGCAGCAGTTAAAAAGTTTGAACCATAAAATTAATATTGAAAACATATTAAAAAGAAATAAATTTTTATTATAAAAACATAATGTTTAAAGATAACAATTCATAAATATAATAAATAGTATTCACCCGATGTTTATATGCTCACACATAATAAAGCATCTTGATATCAGAGCCCCATAGTAAGGATCTATCCCTTAGATGCAGCAATACGATTCAGTATTCAATAGATCACATAGAAGTGATGAGGTTATAAGGAGGGTATGGGTAGGGCATTTGAATTTTTCTGAGTGTACCTGGTTTATCTGCTTTATTATAGCTATAATTGCTTTATAATATGCAAATTTTTTCTATGATTTATTAATAAAACATTATAATAAAAGAATATAATTTTTAGTAAAAACTAAAATTTTAAATTAATAGTAAATATTAATAACAATAAATAATAATATAATAATTTTATTTATATTATGTATAAATAACATATAAGGTTTATAAATGAACAAAACATACAAGAATATATTAATAGATTTATATTATGTGTTATGTTTATCAAAAATAGATAAATTGAGTCAATAGATCAAAGATCAAATAGATCACAGAAGGGTGTGAGGGTATGGGGCAGTTTGAATATTTAACTAATTAACTGTATTTTACTGCTTTAAAAGTGATGTAAATATATGCATAAATTACTTTACTTTATAAACATAAAAGAATAAATTTTTAGTTAAAAATCAATATAATTTAAAACAAATTAAACAAAATAATAATAAAATATAATTTTTATATATAGTAAAAACAAAATTGTTAATAAAAATCAAAAATAAACAAAAATTAAATAATAAAGTTTTGTTGTATGTTATATATATACTCAAAAATAGTAAATGAATATGAATTCCAAATATAGATCTAAATAAGTAATCAAATAGATCCAAATATATAGATATCAAATTAGTATCATGAAGTAGTATATAGTAGAGGGTATGGAGGGCAGTTTTATGATTACTTACTAAATATAATAGATATTTATTTAGATTTACTGCTTTAAGGAGTATGTAAATAATGACAAATTTTTTTAAGTTATATTAAAACATATAAAATAAAAAAAAATTTTTTTAGTAAAAACAAAAATATATAAAACATAAATTAAACTAAAATAAATAAAATTTATTATAAGTAATAATAAAACATAATGTTAAAATGAAAACAAATAAACAAAATAAATAAAAAAGTATTTTAGATGTTTATATAAACATATAACATAAAATTAGTGTGGAGCTAAATTGCAATAGATCAATAGATTCATAGATAATCAAATAGATCAATAGATCACAGAAAGGAATGAGGGATGGTAGAGGGACCACATGAGGATTTGATATTCGATTGGATTCTGTACTGTTAATGTCTACTGACTTTTGATTTATTGTATGATTAATGGTATTCATAAATTATGTGTGCTGTTTATAGTTAATAAGCATAGAAAATATCAATGAATTACACATTTATTGGGTGTAAGAGTGTACAGATGAGAGGACTATATTATATATTTAATATAACAAATGTTATACACATATAGGAATAAATAAAGTTTCGCAGGGTAATTATGTCAATAAGATAATGTTTATAAGAAACAAAACAAAATAAATAAAAGTTTCGTTTAGTCGTCTTATGTTTATACAAAGATATGACTTGAATCAAAGATCTAAATAGGATACGCTAGATATGCAAGTAGATCATTAGTTAATAATTGCAATAGATCAGCGAGTTTTTCAGAAAATGTGGGTTTGCCAGTGGATATATGCGATGATAGCGAAGATTAGATATTTCTAATCAGTAACTTACTCTATTTACTTCTTTAGAGTAATAGTTAAATATGCGTCAATAGAAGTTTATTCACATCTGAATCAAATCATATATAAAAATGCAATATAAAAAAATATTCCTGTTAAAATACAAAATTTTGTAAGAAGAAAAATATAAAACAAAAGACGGATTACATTAAGAATTTTTCCTATTGGAATAAAGATCATTGGCAGTCAAAAACATAATTGATTTAAAGGAAGCCAAAACAAAAATAGAGATAAAAGAAATTGTTTAATGTTTATTGTAAACCATTAAGATATATGAGACAATTGTTTTTAGTCAACTGGTGAGATCAATAGAATTCCAACTCAGGAATCCAAAATTAGAATCAATAGTATCTCGAATAGATCATGGGGCTAGGGTAGGAGGACCTATGGAGGGCAGTAATTGATTTACTCGTGAGGCAGGGCAATAGCTCACATGAGAATTGCAGCGTCTTTAAGTATGTAAAAAAATTGCAGCATGAATTTTTTTAAAGTTCTTATTAAACAATTGTAGACAAAAGTGGATCGCTAAATTTTTAGACAGAGAGAAGAAAAAATGCGGAAAACTTCTTTCTAAAAATGGTCAATCCACAAGTTTAAGCTACTTTATAAGCAAAAATAAGTTAAAAAACACATTATAGAATTATTACAATGAAACTTCAATTAAAAAATAAAGTTAGAATAAAATTAAAAAATTAAAAAAAAATAAAAAAAAATTAAAAAAATTAAATTATAATATTAAAATATAAAATAAAATAAATGAAAACCAGTTGGCCAAATAAAATAAGATATATAAATGTGAAAATGAACAAATAAACAAAAGACGATGCGTTTCAGTTAATAAATAAAATTAATCATTTTATAACAAAAAATAACATAAAGATAAAATGACATAATATGTATAATAATAAATAGGAGGCGGTCTTGAGGAAATCCTCAAGACATATTCGTCTATGATATTTAATATATATATAATATATATTAATATTCTACTATTGATATATATTAATATAGATATTAATTAATATATAAAATATATATATTATATATATATATATTAATTATTAATTATATATATAATATAATATATATTATATATTATGCTATAACCAATTCTATATCTCTCTATATTAATATCCCTATTTGGAATATTGATCTAAGATGTGGATGTAATAGAGGCTTTGATAAAAGCAAGTGTGTGTTTTGTGAGGTATGTTCATTAAAGCTATTTTTAACTGTGCGGCTGTATTTAACTCAATTTTAGTTCTATTAGGTGTGACAATTTTTGGATATGTACTTTTTTTAATAAACATCAATTCTAAAAATCTCTTTCTTATTAATAGTAGTTATCCCATCTAATGTCTGCAATTTCTCAGGTGCTTTCTTATTTGAATTAATATATTTAATTTATATCAATTATATTATTATTATATTTTATAATTATATATATATTTATGTTATTATA
Organism: Trachelipus rathkii; assembly: GCA_015478945.1. NCBI lineage: Eukaryota > Metazoa > Arthropoda > Malacostraca > Isopoda > Trachelipodidae > Trachelipus > Trachelipus rathkii. The sequence continues at coordinate 54,118 of JABUQX010055674.1, forward strand.
TTATATATTATTATTATTAATTTTTATGTATTATTATAAGGCTTAGTGATTTATATGATAAGACATGTTTGGAATCATGGTGCTGTGTAATAGTGTGTGTGCGTTCCCTTAATGCGCTAAATTCGTGTATTTGAGTTTATTGATCATTTACTAAAGTCACCTTTTTTTATATCTTAGACTATATTTAATTTGATTATAAACTATAACATTCATAAGATAATAAAACCCTTTATTTAAGTGTTTCAAGTTATATAATGCCTAATTATAGTACTATAAAGTATATATAAATTATATATGATATAATTATATTTGCTAGTTATAATATATATATAGTATTATTATTATAAGTATATATCATATTAATTAATTATTTAGTTTATTATATAAGTATATTGCTAGTAAGTATAGTATTATATCGGGATTATAGTTATTTTATCTGAATCTATTAGCAGAAATAATTAACTAGTATATATATTATGGAATATACTATGATCAGTATAATATATGTGTAAATTTGCTGAGTAGTTAATAATGATGTTGTGTTGTGACGAGTTCTGTGCTGAGTGTCAATAAGCTAAATATAATATTACACATTATCTTGCGTATATTAATTATATACTTATATTATATTTCAGAATAATATTAACCAATGTAGGGAAATAAGGATACTACATCATTAATAATACTATAATGTTTTATATTAATCTTAGTCTAATAATAATAAAATATATATAATATATAATCTATATATATGTTTATTTGTGACTTGATGTTGATTGTTATGTGTAAATTAGTTAAAAACTTGTGTTGTTGTGTGTTCTACCAATAATATCCATATTCTAATATTATTTATGAAATATATAAGATTGCAGTATTTACGATATTGAGTGCTTAATATACCGGAACGTATAGGTAATAAAATTATATATACTGTAGTAAATACAAATGATTATATACAGCTAAATTTCTCAATATTATATAATAATGGTTGATGATAAATTCTTCTATAATAAGTACAAATAATCACATATTGTCATATGTGTGTGTTGTGTTTTGTGTGTAGTTGTGTGTATTTCAGAATAATTAATGGGGAAAGGACACTTTAAACGTTTATATCTGTAAATTATAAATTAATTAATTTATGTAAAATAAAAAACAGTTACTAAGGCCCTATTATGCGAATAAAATTGTGAGTTGTTGTATTCATAATATATAATATAGTGACCTAAATATCCACCTTTATATATTTTAATATAGTTACCTACTAATTTAAGATTATAATGTATATATATTAATTAATAATATAATATTATATATAATTATATTTATTAAATGATATTTAAGACAAAATAATTTTATCTTCCTATTTAAGATATTAGTATAAGTTAAATTAATAAATATTTATTATTTATAATTGAACATTATGTATATCTATCTGGAATGAAAATAAGTACTATATGTGTGTTCGTATATGTGTATGTGTGTGTGAGTGCTAGTGTGTGTGTGTGGGTGCTATATATAGGCCTAATTTAACCAATATAAAGTAAGAATATACTATATATATATATTATAAATGTATACCTTTATTAGATTTCTCTAATATGTATTTGTGTTAAAGACATATACGTATAACTGTGTGTATGTGTGTGTGTGTGTGTGATGTGTGGTGCGTGTGTCGTGTTATATATATATAGATATATATATATATATTATATATATATAATATATCATATATTATATATATATATTATTAATATATATATATATATATATATATATAATATATATATATATATATATATATATATATATGTATCTATATATAATAGGGATATATATATATATATATATATATATAATTTTATATCTATGTATGTATTTATGTGTGTGTGTACGTATGTCGTGTAGACGTTAGTTAGTCAATCTTTATTTTTATATAAATACTTTCTATATACTTTATATATATACCGTACCTTTAAGACTTATGTATTATATAATATTATCCATATATTTATATATATATATGTGTGTGTGTGTGTGCGTGATCATATATAGACCTAATTATCCAAATAATATAATATAATATATATATATACATATCATATATATATATATATATATATATGCAGTATATATATATAAATAGTATAAGTAATTTCTCAGCTAACAATATTTAAGGCAATAATTGGGTGAGAAATATCATAAGAAATCGAAGTTCAACAGAAAAGCTTTCCTGCTGCATAACTTTTAAAAAGAAAAGTCTAGCTTTTATTTTATATTGAGGTAATCATATGGACCTATATACAATGTTAATGTTAGTGTGTGTTTGTTGAAGAATATTGTGGCTCTAAGCCACAAGCTTATAACCGAGTCTAGCTGGTTTTATTGGGTACTGTTAAGTCTAGCTGACATGA
>JABUQX010055675.1:5000-7500 GCA_015478945.1 Trachelipus rathkii
CTGTTCAAAAAAATTTCTAAGTTCAGAAAAATTAATTGAGTTAGGTTTTTAAAAAAATTGTTTAGTGGCAGGCTTCTGGCATAATTCCATAATATATATATATATATATATATATATATATATATATAGATATATATATATATATATAACATATAAATTTTTTTGTAGTTATGTTTATATATTTCTATATATATATATATATATATATACTATATAAATATATATTTTTTTCCACCCGTTTATGTATACATACATACATTCCTATATTCTGCATATATATATATATATATATATATATATATATATATATATATATATATATATATATATATATATATATATATATATATATATATATATATATATATACTGCTGTTTAGTGCCTCGAGCCGAGCCCCCTATATGGCCATGATATATATATATATATATATATATATATATATATATATATATATATATATATACTCTATATATATATATATATATATATATATATATATATAGAAAGATTTTGGAGTGAGTTGAATGAGTGTTGGGAAAGTTTCGGGGTAAATGATAAAATTTGCCTATTGGGAGATTTGAATGCAGGAGTGGGAAGGGAGGGGGAGGGGAGAATAATAGGACCATTTGGGGTAGGGGAGAGGAATGTTAATGGAGAAAGTCTGTTAGAGTTGTGTGTTGAAAGAAGAATGATAGTGGGGAATACTTGGTTTAAAAAAAGTGAGAATCATAAGTATACATGGAGGAGTGAGATAACGGGGGGGAGAGCAATACTGGATTATGTGTGTGTGAATGGGAAGGATAGAGGCAGATTACTAGATGTAAATGTATTCAGAGGGGCAGGGGGGGGTATATCTGATATATTTGGTGGTTGCTAGGATAAGGGTGGGGGGAGAGGTGATGGTTAGGGAAAGGGGAGAAAAGAGGAGAGTAGAAGTGATAAAGGTGGAAAAATTGGATGAGACAGTGTGTAAGAGGGAGTTTAGGAGAGGTATGGAGGATAGGTGGAGAGACGTGAGAGGGACGGGAATTGGGGAGGTGGAGGGGGAGTGGATGAGATTTAAAGAGGCAGTATGTGAAGAGGCTAGAAGGGTATGTGGAGTAAAAAGGGTGGGGGCAAGCAGGAGGGTAAGTGAGGAGGTGAAGGAGGTGGTGAAAAGGAAAAAGGAGGCTTATGTGAAATGGTTGGGAAGTAGGAGAGAGGAAAGCTGGGAGGAATATAGAAGGGTGAGAGTGGAGGCAAAGAGGGCGGTGGAGAGGGCGAAGAGAAGAGCAAAAGATGAATGGTGTAGAAAAGTGACGGAAAATTATGAATCGGGAAGCAAGATGTTCTGGAAAGAAGTAAATAAAAAAAGGAAGAAGAAGGAGGGGTTGGGGGAGAGGATTAAGGGAGGAGATGGGGAGTGGATAGGAGGAGAGGATAGGGTGAGGAAGAGGTGGGGGGAGTATTTTAGTGGATTATTGAATGAAGTGGGTGGGGGAGGGGAGGAAGATTTGCAAGAGGTGAGGATGGGGGTGAATTGGGGAGGAGGGAGGATGAAATACATGGAGGAAATAATTAGGGCCTTGAATAAAGGAAAAAAAGGGAAGTCCGCTGGTTGAGAATGGAAATGTTGCAGAAGGGAGGTATAGGGGTGGAGGAATGGCTGTATAGGTTGTATAATATATGTTGGAGGAGTGGTGAGGTACCACAGGATTGGGAAGATGGTTGTTTGGTTCCCCTGTATAAGGGGAAAGGGGATAGGATGGAATGTGGGAATTATAGAGGTATATGTCTTTTAAGTGTGGTAGAGAAAGGTATGGGAGAATACTGATTGAGAGAGTGAGAGGTTTAACGGAGGAGAGAATGGGGGAAGAACAAGGAGGATTTAGGGAGGGAAGAGGGTGTGTGGACCAAGTGTTTACACTAAAGATGCTTGTGGAGAAAAGTATAGAGAGGAAAGGGAAAGTGTATGGGTGTTTTTTAGATTTAGAGAAAGCGTATGATAGAGTGAAGAGGGGTGAATTGTGGAGGGTGTTGGAGGAAAATGGAGTGGGGGGCAAATTAGGTAAAGGTATTAGGGCCTTTTATAGGAATAGTAGAATGTGTGTGAGAGTGTTAGGAGGGGAGAGTGAGATGTTTGGGGTGGTGAGAGGATTGAGGCAGGGGTGTGTAATGTCACCGTGGCTATTCAATTTGTTTATGGAGAGTGTTTGCAGAGGAATGGTGAGGGAGGGGAGGGGGGTGGAATTGATGAATGGGAATGATAGAAGGGAAGTGAACATGATACTGTTTGCGGATGATACTGCCTTAGTGGCGAAGAATTCAGAAGGTCTGAGTATTTGGTGAGGGAGTTTGAGAGAATGTGTGGACAAAAGGGGCTTAAAATAAATCCAGGTAAGAGTAAAGTGTTAGTGTTTGAGGAGGAAGAAAGAGAGGACGGGGAGGGGTTAGAGGTTAGAGTAGGGGGTGTAGTATTGGAAGAAGTAAAGATTTTTAGATATTTAGGGATGGATTTGG
>JABUQX010055676.1:0-17213 GCA_015478945.1 Trachelipus rathkii
ATACTCCTCCCCCTCTCTGTAGTAACTTCTTTTTATTTTTCAGATTTTTTATGTTAAGGGAGAGTTTTTTAATGATGTTTCTATAACGACGTAACTTTACCTTCTGCGGCCTGTTTAAAGGAACATTTCCTTTTATAAGATTTAAGCAGACTTCACATACACATTGGCTGAATTTCTCATCCTCCCTAATCAGTTTACGTTTTTCAGATGGTTTTAGTTTTTTAAATTTTTTTATAAGAGGTAAATACCTTACAACTAGAGTACTCATTATTCAGTATGTATACAGTTTCAATTTCGAATGGCAGAATGTTGGTACGGAGAAGCACTCTGTGCGTGTTTTTGGGGTGAAGTTCCACACATCAATATAACCGTTGGGGATTGAAAACCTCTTTATATATACTTTTAAGAACTCTTTCCGTTGAAGGGGAAACAATTGAGTTGCCAATACATTAATTTGACTCATGTCTCTTCTCTGTCCAAAACAGCAGTAAATACTGTGAATTTAAAGAAACACTTCGCCTATGCTTGCTTTGATGAAAAATATTCTGTGTTATGAAAAACATAGAGATATTTAGATGGTGAGAATAAACTTTGAACGCTTCTGCTATTTCCAAATTCAATTTTGCATTAAATCATCTAATACAATAATTTTGTGTGCCTTGATATTGTCCAGCGATTCTAATATCGTATATGCCTTCATGAAATCGAATCACATCTTTATATTCGTAAATTATTCCTGATAAACATAATAACACCATATTATTTTTACAGGTGTTTGTTCAAAAATATATTTATTCCTTTAAAATATTTAATAATAGAAAGTTACCACATCCTGTGGCCCAGCTACAAGACATGTAGCCGGGCTTCGGAACGTAAATTTCTCCACACCCATACTCGTTAAGTGAATAATGAATAAGAGTTTAATTAAAGTGTAAAAGCAGATTTAAATATATGTTTTAAAAAAATTTAATAAAATTAAATAAAATTAAAATGTTTTTATAACAGAAACTCTGTGTGTTTTTAATTCTTACAATACAAATTAAGAAATAAAAAAGTATTAAAACAAAAAATAAAAATAGAAATAATAAATAAAAAATAATAAATAAAAAGTAATAAACAAAAATAAAAAAATATAAAGAAAACATAATGTAAAAATATGATGAGTTAAACAGTAAAGCAGAAAGTTTAAACAACTAAAGCAGAAAGTTAAAGCAGTAAAGCAGAAAGTTAAAAGAATGTAAAGCAATAAAACAAAAGCATACTAATCCCTGTGTTAGGTAACACCTCTATGGATTTACTGATTCTGCCTTTAAGCGTATGTAATGTATATGAGTAAAAGCAGTAAAGCAAGAGAGTAGAGAGTAAAGCAGTAAAGCAAGAGAGTTAAAGCAGTAAGCAGAGCATGAGAGTAAAGCCAGTAAAGCAGAAAGTTTTAAAGCAGTAAAGCAAGAGAGTTAAGCCAGTAAAGCAGAGTTAAAGCTAGTAAAGCAGGGAAGTGTAAAGCAGTAAAAGCAGAGATTAAAAGGCAGTAAAGCAGAGAGTAAAGCCAGTAAAGAGTAAACAAAAAAGCATACTAATCCCCTAGTTGTTAGGTATTAGTATGTCTATGTTTTACTGCTTTACTGCTTTCAATTAAGGGAAAATGTTTTATCAAAAATTCGTACAATTGTACTAAAAATGAATGACTCATAGTATATTCGAAAACCAATTCTTTGGGTCGATTCCATTCGATATCAGATTTCCTGTGACGCGATATTGCCGAATCTCGACGCCAGCGGCACGCACGCGGGCGGCGGTACGCGGAGCATCATGGCGCCTGCGCGGCGCACGCGCGAACTGGTTACGCGGAAAATATTTGCGCCTGCGGCGCACGCCGGCGGCGTTTACGCGGTAATATCGCCGCCTGCGGGCGCACGCGGCGGCGCGCTTTCGCGGAGGGGGCTGACCGCGGACGCGCGACTCTGAAACGTTGCGGTTCACTATCTCAACTGTGTGTAACTCTTTAGCATTATATATTCTGTCATGCTATAAGTGTTAGAAAAATACGAACTCGTAGTAGGAAGCATTCTAGCCAGCATTAGTTAATATACACCAATCGATTCCTCAGACCTTATTACCTCTAGGGGTAGACACCCCATATTAGGGCTATTCGCGGCTCAGCGCAGCCAGGCTAGAAAAGGCCCTTGCAAAAAAAGCTGCCACTTCAGTTGGCCACTATGTGGCAACTCACTTGCACTATGTGGCACTCACTGCACTCATGGCACTCACTTGGCACCATTGGCACTCATTGCGCCACTCATTGGCACTCACTTGCACTCTAACCTGGCACTCATCTAATACTCATATTAATAATCATAGAACACTAATAGAACATCACTAGATACTTCTTACGCTGATTGGGAGACCACCAAAGCTGTACCATCAATAAATCTGAGTCATCAAAGATGAAACGCCTAAAGATGACGTCATCAAAGATGACGTCAATCAAGTTGAGCCCTAAAAAGCTTGCGAAGCCATCAAAGTATAGTATGGGGCACGAGTAGGCTAGGTAAGGCGGTACGCTAGGGAAGGCTGCGGTGGCAGTCTAGGTGCTAGGTGTTGGGTGTAGCTATGTGAAGGCTGGCGTGGAGTCTACGGTGTAGGTGTAGGTGTAGCCTAGGTGAAGCTGGGTGGAGTCTAGGTGTAGCGTGTAGGTGTAGAGCTATATGGAGGCTAGGTGGGCCAAAATTACCGTCGGGCAAAACAATGACCCATGGTATCTGCGTGCAAGCGTCAAGGACTAAATATCATGGCCAAACAAGGTAAAGACACAAAAAATGAGGGGCTTAAGCCCTAAATGAAGATCAAAAAAATACCGTGGGCAAAAATCTGAACCCATGTCGAAAAAATTAGGGGGGTGCAAAATAGGGGGGCAATACGTTAACAACGGCTTGCTTACGCAACCGTTTGGCGGAACCCTTCTTCGAAGGGTTGCAAAAATTAGGGTGCCGAAAAAAAATTAGGTGCCAAAAATTAGCGGTGCCAAAAAATTTAGGGTGCCAAAAAATTAAGGCCGTTGTCAAAAAATTAGGTTGCCAAAAAATATTAGGGCTGCCCGAAAAATACCGTGCGGCCAAAAAATGACCCACTGGCGAAGATCAAAGGTTGGTCGAAAAAAAAGGTAAAGGTCCCAAAAAGGTCAAGGACCAAAAAGGTCAAGGGCAGTAAAAAATTTGGGCCTCAAAAAAAGGTCAAGGCCCAAAAAGAGTAAAAGGACCCAAAAAGTCAAAAAATGGTAAAAAAATTGCGGCTCAAAAAAAAAGAGTCGCGTCAGAAAAGCGTCAAAAAGGTCGCGGTCACTATCGTGCTCCAATATACCACTTCCTACTACTGCTTGAATGGAACTATACTGCACCAATCTAGACCTCATGAAAATATTGTCAATGGTACTTTGCTGTTAAATTCCAGACCTGATGAAATATTTTGTGATCGAACATAGTCCTTTCATAGACTAATCCAAAAGAGTTTAAAAACCTGTTCTTAAGAATAATTAAAATAAATATGCTTCCATTTCATAAGGTCACTCAGTTCAACTATAAGGAAAGGGCAGGATCAGAGTGTTGCCTGGATAAAAAAAAAATCCTATGTACCCTTGATTCCACCGTACATATCAAATTGAATTTGATGAAAGTTTGCCATCAAAGATATACCTTTTAGATAAACCTTGCTCCTAATATCTATCTAAGAAGTTTGAAAATATTATTAGCGAGAAATAATTTGTCGTTCCTGAAATTTGTAAACTCACAAAAGACGCACAGATTAGAATTACTGATAATAATATCATCATGGAAAGAGTTGAAGAGTGGTGTCCCACAGGGTTCAAAGCTGGGGCCCCATTCTTCATATAATAAATAATTTAAGACCAGCGGACTTAAATGTAAGGTTCCTGAAATTTGTAAACTCACAAAAGTGCCACCACAGATTAGAATTACTGAATATGATACTGATTCAATGATCTTGAAAATTCTTGGGTGGGCAGATAAGTGGCAAATGAATTTTAATAGTAAAAAGTGTAAGGTTCTTCACCTAGGTTACTCAAATAAAAATATTTAAAATAGAAATCGGCCAAAGATGTAATTTCAAATTAAGAATAATTTAATTTCTTCATTTCTATTTTAGGCTTCATTTAATAATATAAACTATTAATTAGTAATTAATAAACCTTTTCATTAACAATAAATAATCTATTTATATTTATAATTACTTCATATTTAAGTTTCTAATAAATATTATGTTTAGCATTGCAGAGTTTTCCGATTGTCCTATCCAACTAATGAATCTTGGTAATGTTATTGGAACGTATCATTATGCATTTAGCCTTGAATATATACTTTTTTGAATATACTTTTTTAATACTAGAAATTTCCCGATATCATGAGGTACAAAAATGTGTGTTATTGAACCAGCTAATTACTAATTGTAACGTTTCTTTTTCTTGATGCACTTTATAATTGCGATTTGGATTTCATAGATCGAATATTGAGTCACTATCTAGAAAGTAAAGAAAACTGCTTATCAGTTAAATTGTGGATTGTAAGGGAATATGCATATAAGGTGTGACTATTTTGTAGTTAACAAAAATGAAACAATGCTAAGACGTTTTATAAAATGGTGGTGTGAATTTTTTCGCAAGAAAAAAAAAATTATATATTTACTTATCTTTTTAATAATTTTCTTTGAGCGACGGTTATTGAATATGTAAACTAGAGTTCTGATTTTTATTTAATAATAATAATAATAATAATAATAATAATAATAATAATAATAATAATAATAATAAATAATAATAATAATAATAATAATAATAATAATAAAATATTATATAATAATAGAAATACAATTTGGATTTAAAAAAAACTGCTTTAAGTGATTTCTGGCCTAGATGTGAAGGTTCCAACACAGTTTGTCAATATGAAGATTATCTTCGCATGGACCTCGAGGCTTGGAACCCTCTTTTGCCATTCTACTCTTCCCATGAAATGGGTTGGGATAGGCCTAGCAAGCCACCTACCGTCATCAATTGCTCAAGAAACTCATGTCTTGCCTCGAAGCCCTTTTTTGGGCTTTATACAAGACAGCTGACAGGTGCCTACGCCTACAGGAGGTTGGTGAGAAGAAGTGAAGAATAATAAGTAAACACATTTAAATGATGTCAATAAAAATTAAAGGTTAAGTTTGTCGAATTGTTTGGGAGCGGGAGCGGGCTTAGTAGGAGAAATTGGGATTTGAAAATGATATTGAAAAAATTACATTTCAGATTTTTTTTTTTTTTTTTTATCAATTAAGGATGGGACAGAAAATAATAAAAAAAAATGTTACATTTTGATACACTAAATTTGAAATTGTATTATAATCTAGTTTTAGTAATCATTTCTTTTGTAACCTTTACATTGCTTCTTAAATTGAAAGGACCCTAGTTTTGATAACTTTACAAGTAGCTGGGAACAGGAAGGAAGAAATTTTGCAACATGGAGCAACACTATAAAAAATACATTCAGAACGCAACAACCACTGGACAAAACCGAATGAAAATGCCAGATTTTTATGACGAACTTAAGAGAATTTTTTTCGGAAAGACAGGCAATACATCCGACTTATGTATGCAGCATAGGACTAGAGGAATTTAAAAAAAAAACCTTCTCCAGCACCTCCAGAAGTTCAACAGCAAAGTTAGATATGAGAAACGAATTTATAACTAATATATATATATATATATATATATATATATATATAATATATATAAATATATATATATATATATAGCTATATATATATATAATATATATATATATATATATATATATATATATATATATATATCGAGGTTGAGGGGGAATCTCCTGCCCACGGTTGAGCGCAGAATACGTGGGTGGGGCACCTCTCCCTGCCCCGTTGGTTGTCGTGTCGGGGGCTGTCCGGAAACCCACCTTAATCGGGTGAAACGGCTCGACGGTGTTGTTGCTCTTACGGCAAAGGCTCATGCTGACGTGATGGTCGAGCCTCGGATCAACACTCCGATCCGTGTCCGTAAGCCCGATCTAGTTGTTCGATCGAGGAACGGTGGGATGCATGTTATGGTTGTCCATATTGTGTCCGACGCGGCGGCCACGAGCTTTCGCGATGCTCATGAAAGGAAACGGCAGTACTACAACAACGCCGCGGTACTGGATTGGGCGGACGAGTGGGCAGGGGGCATAAAACCTCGACCTAACCCGCGAGCCGATGTAGGAGCAGTCACCTTATCATGGCTGGGGTATCTGACCGCTGACAGTGGAATGGAAATGCGTTCAGCGGACTTGGGTGCATATAATCAGAGGTTGATCATCGCTCGCTCGATCGATCGATCGCGGGCAGCCTGCACATTGTTCAGATGCCGGAACAGCGTGTTCTCCCGAGAAAGGCGCTTGGTTCCCGGTTTGGCTCCTCCGAAGTCTGGTTTCGAGCTGCTGATCGGCCTGGAGGGTACCAAGCCGATCGCAGAGTGAAGACAGGCTCCTTATGATTGCGTGTCGTCTAAGGCAGAGTCGGGCTCCTTGGAGTGACTGTCAGGTGGGGACGGCGGGTGTGGGTCCGTCACCAGGTCCCTGGGGTCGGGCCGGCACCTCTCTCTGTGTAGTGCTGGAATGTAGGAGGCCGTCCAGGGAAGTTTGCCAATATGCTCTATTTTTATTATATTGGGAACGACTCGCCTGACTCGATGGTAGAGTAGGCGAAGAGCTCCATACTGGCCGCCAACGAGGGGTTCTCCCTCGTCGGTCAAGGAAAAATCAAGTGTCTTGGACGCTGGTTTTGCTCAAAGCTCTGCGATAGAGGACGGTTGCGGTTGGCGGCTGGTCTGATGTGCTCAGCCATGATAGAGGAGATGACGTGCGGGCTGCGCGTGCCATCTTAGGGACATTCGCGGGGGCTTGCGTGGCGGGGAACCCCTGCTCGATGGGGAGTTCTTGCTGAAGCCGGTACCCACCAAAGTCCGGTTGTTGTAGGTGAGGACTTGCATCGTGCAGGCGCCTGATAGTCCGGTCTTTCAGTCGAGTATCAGGTTAGAATGGGCGTCCCGCAGGCAGGCTGGGATTGACGTCTAGCGTGGAGCAGGGAAGCGATCCTCCTATACCGTAAACTCGCCAGTGTTTTGCGCCCAGTTTAAATGTAGCGGGTCGTACTGCATGAAGCGGGAAAAACCTTGTCGAGGCGTGCCGCAGAACGCGCTGTTGGGTGCAGCTTAACTAGCGGCGCCCGCTCCGGGCTGTCATGGCGCAGGCAGTGAGGCTTTGGTAGAGAGGCAGTGCTTCGAAGGCTCTTCATGCGTACGCGGCCGGGCCCGTATCCAACCGCCACTGATTTTCGTCTTCGAAAGATGGTCGTTCTATGCGCCCGGCGCGCCAGGGTGAGCCTATTATCCATTCTGGTGCAAGAATAATTTAAGACTAACATAATAAGCCACCTTTTGCTGTTTTTTTTTTTTTTTTTTGATGCACCAAGAAAGTATTTTTCATCAATAACCTATATTAAGTAAGTAAACATACTTTAGTCGAATGCGTATAATGCTGTCCGACAAAGCCTGTATTACATGAATGTTTGATCAATTCAGAGAAAATTGGCGACAACGGTAAGATCGTTGTGGTGGATGAATCTATGTTTGGCAAAAGAAAATATCATAGAGGAAGGTATGTTGGTGGTCAATGAGTGTTTTGGGGAGTTAAGCGAGGCTCACGGAAGTGTTTTTTGGTTCCTGTAGGTATTTCAAGTTGGGATCAAAGAGACGAAGATATTTTCAATTTTTTCACCCTGTAGTGTAGACAAAATTTCAAAACTACAAAGAAAGATCGAATAAAGATAAATCTAAAGATATCAATAAAATATTTAAATTATCGAAAGATCATCAATTAAAAGAAATGTGTTCTAATAATTTTAAGCAAAGCATGTTTAAAGTCGTATAGAATTTGCCTAAATTTCATAAAAAATTTCACCTTTGAAGTTGTGAGTAATAAATGCTTTATTTTAGGAAATCTAAATCACCCATCAAAACATCAAGAAATGATAACATTGATATTGAAAAAGGTAATTTAAATATTGTAAAATGTATATTTGTATGATTTTCTTTAAAAATTACGAAGCAGACATTCATGTAACGGCGAAAGATAAAGGGTTTAGAATATAGTGACATAGCTTGAATCATTTTTTTCTACACCAAACAGCTATTATTACAAATAAAGGAATGGATCACTTCAAATATTTGAATTCGTTGAGGATTGATTATATGTTCTTTTTCGATGGGGAATTATGTTGCCAAATTGAGGGTATGGCTAAGGGTTCTCATTTTGGTGATTTTATAAATTCATTTTTAAATCTTTCTTTTAAGTTATTTTTCTTTTTATACTTTAATTACTTATGTTTATTTTTCTAAATATTTGTTCTCATCAAAAAACAAAAAAGTTACAAATATTAAAACCAAACCTTTAACGACCTGAATTTTATAAAATTGCCCTAAGTAAGGCTGAGGCAATAACAGCATATATCATCAATGCAAAATAAAAGTTTTATTTCGTGCCATAAAGTTTCCCTATGTTTCTTTAATTTTATCCTTCACGTTACTTGTTATGCTACTTTAAGTAGAGTCGTGTAAAATTTTAACGCATAATATATGCCAATCTTTACCGATAATTACAGTAAACTACATATGCCCATTTTTAAAATTATACCCATCTCGGATCTTATTAATCTTATTAATAATTTTCCACTGTAAATTTTTTGCTTGCCACATTTATATTAAATTAAATACGATTCAACCTCTATTTTAACGTTACATATGTGACCCGGTTTCAAGATTAATTAACGCAATTTAAAAAACGTTATTAAAGAAAATTTGTTTCAAAATAAATAATCTTTCCACGTTGGAGAAGTTCAAATTATAAAATAATCCTCGCAAGCTTCAGGTAAAATTATAAATTTAAATAGTCAATTCAAATCTATAGGTTTAAAAACCTTCAACTGGAAATAAACGAGTAGCTTATCCGCAAGCAAATTAAACTCATTTATTCATATACAAAAAGTGTAATGAGCAACTAATTTAGCTCCATTTATTGATAAACAAAAGAGGCTTCGTCTATCAAAACCACACCACTATTGGACTATTTAATAAATGGAAATGATTAAATGGATCAATTTACAGACGAAATATTACACAAAATAGAGTTTCACGAAATTAACTTTACTTCACTTGCATATAATAATCGTAATTGAAATTAAAATTTAGAATCATTTATGTAAACCGGAATTTCGAAGCACCGGTTTGAAAATAGATGAGTTTATGTTCTCCAAAGAGGTCAATAACGAATCGTGGGAATATTTGAAATGATAAAATCTTGAAGGTTGCTAGCTTAACCTCTCCTTGGGTTGCCAAATCCAAGTTACCAAATTACGATATTAGTTTATACTGCCATGGCAATAAGTTAAACTAAACATACGATTTTTTTTTATTCCAAAAGCTTACGATCTTAGATATCTTATAATATATATATATATATATATATATATATATATATATATATATATATATATATATATATTATATATTATATATATATATATATTCTATAATAAATTTCTAAAACTTTTCTGTATATTTGTACATATTATAGATTTTCATTTTTTTTTCTATTTTTATTTGACTCACTCAATCTATTCAAATAAGTTTATCTATTTTGATTTCTTAATTATGTCTACTTTAAAACAAATGATCCTAACTTGAGCTAAATCTTTAAATTTCTTCTATATTATATATATATTTATATTATATATATATAATATAATATATATATATATTACTTCTATATAAGAATCTATTTATCTTTAGCGCTAAATTTAAGTCTCATAATGTATCTATTTTCATTTCTCTTTATATTTATTTATCTATATTATATATATAATATATTATATATATATATATATATATATATATTTATATAATATTAATATATAATATAAATATATATATATATATTAATATTAATTCAAATCATATTCTATATAAGTTAAAGTTAAAGATAAAAAGTTAATATTTCCAAGATTTCATACTTATATTTATCAAGTTCCGATAACAAAGTAATGCAGTATTAATGATTTCTTGGTAAATTTGACGCGATTTTATTTTTTTTTTTTTTTTATTTTTAACACAATAAAGATAAAGATTATCCCTATAATCATCTTGTTTTACAAAACGCACTGGGTTTATCGATTCTCACATAAAAAGCTAGATCTAGGTTTTTATTATTCTATAATTATATCATTATATTCATATAATCATATTTTTTAGAGTCACATTACTATAAACTTTATTGATTTTACTTTATTCCTAGCATATTTTATTATCTCATTAATTTGAATGATATATTGTATAATATATATAATATTGAAGTTTCTGGTCTTATTATTGAAAAATAACATAAATGACGCAAATACATAATCATAATGTTATGCGGGGATAATAGTTTATATGCATTAATTTTAGTATTTAGATATAAAACCGAGTACATCGAATAATAATAAATTTTACCATACCATATATATATACTAAGGTTTTAATATAATGAATATTATATAATATACGGTGATTAACAAAAAATATATTCAGAGATTATCAATAAAAATCGTCAAATATGGAGTTATACTTCGGAGGTAAGAAAATTATTACAAGTAAATTAGATTTTAAACCTCTAACTTCGCGATCACAAAACAACTGTATAACTGAATTGAACCTAAAAAGTGATATAATAAAAATATGAGAGGCACAGTTAATTATGTGATAATATTTCACAAAACAAACTTTTCTTTAATATGTAATCTGTATACTGTACTAAAATCTCACTAATCATTATATACCTTCAAATACAAATATAGTATTATATATACAATTTTATGATCAGTCACATAAAATCTCCTATCGTTCACGGAGAGACCAATCACTTCAAAATGGCGTCGAGTTGCTGTTTCATATAAATAATTATGTATTAAACTTTCGGCAACATCGTACGTCTGGCAAATATTTTTTCGATTTTTCTTTAATAAATTTAATAAAATACAATATACATATTATATAATTACAATTTTATTATAGAAAATTATTTTATACGTAATAATAAATATATCATATTTATTATATTCCATGCTTATATTAACATACAAAGCAAACTTACGTGCGATATATTTAATATATAATATTTATATAATATTATATATTATTATAATAATATATATATATAATATATATATATAATAATAATATATACTATATAACTATATATATATATTATATATTATATAATAATATATATATATATATATTATATATTAATATATAATCTATACAACTCCCAGAAAGGGTTTTCGCCTTATATCAGTTTGATCAGCATCTTTACTTACTTATTAGTCCGAATTCTTTATACTATTTGTAAACACTCTTATAGTGAAATACCATTTTTATTCACAGTAGGTCACAATGAGAGTAAATATATAATTATATATATATATATATATATGGAAATGGATTGGTTACGACTCACGAATAAATAATTCTCCGATTCATGATATTTCATAAATACAGGTTTAGGTTAGGTTAAGTTATTGTAGGTTATATATATATATATATAATCTTAAAAAATAACTATTTTTTTTATTTTACAATAATGTCGGTCATATTCTCAGTGTCGACATTTATGGGAGTAGCTCGATTGAGATGAGAAATGACAGATTAGATTGCAGTTTATATTGCAGCCTCTCTAACCTTGTATGCTCTGATATCTTTGAAGATGATTAACGCCACAACATTTCTAGTACAACTTTTTACCTTAATTTCATAATTAAATTTTACATTTGTTATAAATATTCCTTTCATCCTCTGGATTCTTCCGATCACTCCACCTTCTAATCCCTGTTCTAATCTCTTCAAGTCCTATTATAGGCTAAGCAAAGTACATTACGCAATTAACAAAACGTTTTTGAGCATTTCGCGGTGCTGCAAACTCATGGTACTGAGTATACTTATCACATGTAAGGTTTTAATAAACTCAATTACAATTCAAAGAAAATAATGCAAAATAAAAAACAGAAAACAGTTTTAGCAGACTCATTTTACACCTGTAGGTTACGAATTTACAAGTAGAATGATTTGAATTTTGTAGTTACAATCACATTATATTAAAAGAATACTATTTCAGACACACATAATCACAAACTACGTCATACATATATCCATTGTTAATAACTTTTAAAATAACCTAGCCGTAATTTTTCTATTTGGATTTGTTCCGTAATTGCTTTTAATATTTTGTAATATATTATTTATTATAATTTCAATAGAGAATATTAAATAGATAACTGCTAACATCACAAGATTACGAGGTAGAGTAGAACCTATTTCTTCGAGGTATAATGTAGACGAAATGGTGAGTATATATTTTATTAATCTTTAATACACTCATCCCAATCCAGGATTTGTCGTAAAGTGTAAATATGATGTAGTAACAGCTGCTTTTAATTTTATATTAAGTTATATATACATTATAAATTTTTGTACTTTTGTATTTATTTTTCATTTTAATACTCATCGCCATCTAACATATTTATAAAAGGGTATAAAATTATTGAATTTAAATAATTGCTTCTTTAAAAGTTGAAACAAAACGTGATTATAAATTCTATGTGAATAACCCACTCAGGCTACATATAAGTCAAAACATGGTAGCTCTCTAGTGGAGCACCAATTTTACGATATAGCAGAAGAACAACAGCTTTCATAAATCTGGTTGACCAGGGAAAAATTAAGATAAAAGCCCTCCGGATTAGGAAAAGTGAACAGACACTAATTTTTTTAGATACTGATTTATATTTATACGTATCAGAACAATTAGAAGATAGATGTAAACCATTTATTAAGTTTATGGCAGAAGTTATTTTCGAATGTGCTCTTAATAACAAGATAACGTTCATAGTTATATAAATTATATAGATTTACTTTATTTTACCAGTCATGCAACAAGTGGTACAGTATTGAGAGGGTCGGAATCCAGTGGTACGAGTGTATACCTGTCTACAAAAACCTTGGAGAGATAATTAATAAAAATATTGTTTAAATAAAATGATTATCAACGCAATAATCAACGTATAGTACATAAGTTCGTATTTTTGGTCCATATAAGGAGTTAATAGACAAATACAAATGAGAATATGTTTGGTAGCCAGTAAATGTAAACTATTGTTATTAATATAAAACATGTGACATCAAATATTCATTGTTTGTATAGTTAATATGTTATAAAGACTTACGAAGGTCATGAGCAACAATATAAATATACAATAGTATATATTCTAGCTATATATAATATATTTATATCACGTAATATAAATTAATATACGCAAAATGGATTTAATATAGTTATAATTTTTTTTATACATTTATATAGAAATAATTAAACATATATGAAGCGAGAAATCACAATAGGCCAGGTAACGAAACTAGTCCAGTACCTATCACCTAATTAAGCTACCTTTTCTAGATTTGTTTTTTTTTTTTTTTATAATATAAAATTATTAATAATAGATTTGTGATTCTTCTCTATACAAAACATTAATAATACATTTTTTCAATTAAGAATGTATACTTATTTTTCTATTAGAATTATCTTATTTTTTCTATTAATTTTATCATCTTTTATGTTCTATTAAGAATACGAAAAATAATTAGAAATAATTTTCAGTAAAGTCTTTAGCAATCTAAGATTAAACAACACCTCCAATAATACTGAGGCCCAGAGGTCCACCACCCTTCAATAAAGTTACCTCCTGAAAGGAACCTACAATCAAAATCATTAATAATTCTCAAAGCTCTGAGTAATAAGTTAAATGATAAAACATAACGGTAACTCTTTTTATTTTGTTAATATTGTTTTTCTTGGTTTCACTTAATCTTTTAGTTCTTCTACTACTGGGTTTATTTTAATATTTATTAATGCCGAACCATATTACATTTATATATAATATATATATATATAATATTATATATATATAATATAATATATATATATATATTATAATATATATATATTAATTAAATAATTATATATATATATATAATATTATATATATATATATATATTTAATATATATATATATAATATATATAATATTAAATCATATATAATATATTATATATTATATAATATATTAATATATATAATATATATATAATATATTATATAATTTCATTATTCTTCTATTTATTGCTCCGAGAAATAATACACTTTTTATAAAGTCACAAGACTTGCTTCAAAGGAAAAGCATGGACCGAGTTCAACATAAAGATCACATTTACGGGTATTTATAAACAAGATAAGGATGATGTCTTGAAATACATACGAAAGTGCTATGGCAACGTCCTTATACTTTTAATTTCCTTGTAGTATTTTATGTAATATATATATATATATATTATATATATAATATAATATATTAATATATAGATATAACATATATAAAATGGAGTAGTTTTCGTGGACAATAAGTGTCAATGTAATAATAATACATAAATAAAAATTATATCAATCCTTATAACTCTATTAACCTTAAACACCTACGATAGGAACTAATATTTATTTACTTCACAATGAGGCAGATGGTCTCTAGGACGCTACAGTCCTCGAGTTAATACACTACACAGTAGGATTTTTCGTATCTTTACAGAGAACTATCACTTTCTTCCATCATGACTCACTATCAAACTCGTTATAAGCGTTACTCAGACCTCTCCAAGAATCGTGTATATTATCTGTTGTTCTGCCGTACACCACAACTAGGTGGATGAGTGTTAGTGAAGATAGAAGATAATATAGTGAAAAAGCTATTGGACTAATTAGTAACGACAATAGTTTATGTATATGTATGTATATATTATATATATTATATATTATATACTATATATATTATATATATATATATTATATATATATATACTATAATTATATATATATTAATATATATATATATATATATATATATATATATATATTAATATTATAATATATATATATATATATATATATTAAAATTATAATATATATATATATATAACTAATTGTATTTAACTAGTTAGTCATTATGAGTGAGCTTGTATTTAGAGTACTTCATCATCACCTGCCTTTCCATTTACTCTACATCTAGGCACAGGTAATTTCAAATTCAAGAGGTGCATATTATTCTATTCAGAAACCCACCTTCTCTCGCTAATAAGTTGCTTGCTATTGATAGTGCTGTGTGTAGTGATCGTTTTTCCATGAGGTTACCTGTAGAACAATTAGAGACAGCTAAAAACTGATATGGCAGCAAGAGTTCCTCGCTCCCTACTAACGCGGACATCAGTTGATTTTAGCGATGAAAGTTTGTTTTTCTTGAAACTTATGGAGAGAAGAGCGTCCTAGCATACTTCGCGCAGAGTCTGAGGAGGATATTAGGATATATCAACGGGAAAATCATCAAGATTGCGAAGTAGAGTGTCGCACTTACACTTGTTCAGCCGAGTACACCACCATATTTCATATCAAATAATTATCCGCTTCCTCTCTAAATAGTCCTCCGATTGGCGGTGTCGATTAGGCGCACACAGAGTTCAGGATGCTCTATTCTCAAGCCTAGCTACGAGTAATTGAGAATACAGAGTGGGAATCGATTCTCTCGGTTCAGAGCATCCCGTGCTCTAACTATGTGGCTGACATCTCCATCTGTAAAGATGATCGAAAATGATAAGCATAAGAGTGGTCGTCTCTTTAGCTGCAGGATCCACCGTGCTTCCTCTTCGTACAGAGAATCACCAACTCTGCTATAGACGCTAATTGGACCTCTCTGCCACTTACAATTCATGAGGTTCATCCATTCGAGTGAGAGTGTCATCGTGATCTGCGCAGCATATCAGTAAAAAATTGAGGGCGCGATTGAGGAGAGTTTTGATCGCTCATCAATAGCAGGTCTATGTCACAAACCACAGTCATCCTCTAAACGAACCTCCCCTGAAGCCACCTTAAAGTTGGTAGGAGGATCAGGAAAAATTATGAAGATTCTATATCTTCTTTTAAATCTGCTTCCAGTTTTCGCATCTTTACATTAGAAATTGTAGATAACGTTGAAAATCATCATACTTCCGCTGCTGATTATGCTTCTTTTTATGCTGCTGTTTCTACTGCTGATTCCGGTTCTGTTTCTCCTACTGTTGCCGCCGATTATGACCCTTCAATAGGAAGAGGAAACGATGAAGAAATATCCGCAAATGTTTAATAATAGATTTGGAGACAAGGAATCATCTCGAATGATTCACAGCATTGATTTAGGAGATTCCTCCGATGATTATCAATCTTCGGACTCCTCTGATTTAATTTTAATAATTATTTAATTGTCTTTTAATCATTATTATATTATTTTTAATATATAATATTTAAATAGTTGTTAATAATTTCACATTATATTATATCTATTTTCGAGAGATGTGAAGAATTATTTGGGTAGAAAAGTTATAATTTATACTATTTATAAACAAGTTATAAGTCTCTTGACATATTATTTATAAGAATTAGTATTATTCTTAACTAATGTGTAATGATATAATATTATCGTGATTTTAAAAAATGCTATCTGATTATATTTATGTTTTTATTATTTAGAAAAATTAAAACATTAATTTAATTTTAAAATATTATTTTATTATTATTTATTATCTTAAAATAAGGAATATAGAAAAGATTAATTTGGAAATATTTTTTTTATTAACTAAAATTTTTTGAAATACTAAAATTTGTAAGTATAATTAAAATGTTTATTTAATTTTGAGTTTTATTTTATTCAGAATATATATAAAATTATTATCTTACAATGTTTTTTTTTATTTTATATTATTATTTCTATTAATATTATTATTTTTGCAATATATACTTCGGAAATTTTAGAATTATTCCTTCTAATTCACTGATGCTCAATTCCGTATGTAATGCATTTGATTTTTGTTTCATATAGGAACCATGTATTTATAATTATTTTTTTAAAGATTACTTATCATTATTATATATATAAACGTCATCTCTATAGTTAACTGGAATATTAAAAAAAAAAACTTTTTTAATATTTAAGTCTAATATTTG
>JABUQX010055677.1:2500-5000 GCA_015478945.1 Trachelipus rathkii
TTTTAAATTAATTATTAAAAAATTGATATCGTTATTATCAATAAATTTTTTTAAAATGAAATATTCAAGAAAAGTACGACACTTACAGAAAAAACCAATTAAATATTTGAAATCAGCGCATTAAATTTATTACTAAAATGTAAAAAGAAAAATAATAATAAAAAAATAAAAAAAATAAAAATTAGGGGGCTCGAGCCGACGGAGGACAGAGGGGGGGCGTTTTCCATACACCGGTAGGGGAGGGGCGGAGGAACCCCCGACACCCAAATACCAAAGAGCGGGGGTTCGGAGACCCTCCCCGGAGGGGGGGAAATCCTACCCTGTCGTTCCCCCGGAAGGCCGAGAGACCGACTCCTGCCATCTTTGCGGTTTACCCCCTTGGGTATTCCTTTAGTTTAAAAAAAAAAAAAAAAAAATTTTAAATTGGACGGAGTCGTAAAACTTTACTGGTCCTATATATTTTTGAATCATGTTTTCACCCCTTTAAATTGACTGTTATGATCATATACTAGAAATATAAAAAAAAAAAAAAAAAAAAAAATCAAAACTGACGGAGTCGTAAAACATAACAGGTCCGGCGCTTGGGCCCTGTTATGTTTTACGACTCCGTCAGTTTTGATTTTTTTTTTTTTTTTTTAACATATATTGCTAGTATATGATACTAATAATGAATTTAAGTGGTGACGGACATGATTCAAAAGTTAGAAGTATTTTAAATAATTTTTTAAAAATCACATTTATATAAAAAAAAAATTCAAAAAATGAAATATCTCGAAAGGTACGATACTTACAGAAAAACAATTACATATTTGGAATCGGCATATAAAGCTTATTACAAAAATGTAAAACAAAAAAAAATCAAAATATTAGAGGGCTCGAGCCTACGGGGGACATACCCCGTAGGGGAGGGGCGGAGGAACCCCCGCGACACCTAAATACCAAAGAGCGGGGGTTCCGGAGACCCTCCCCGGAGGGGGGGAAATAGTCCTACCCTGTCTCCCCGGAAGGCCGAGAGGGCCCGACTCCTGCCATCTTTGCGGTTTACCCTTGGTATTTCTTTAGTTAAAAAAAAAATAAAAATTAAATAAAACTGACGGAGTCGTAAAACGTAACAGGTCCATATATTTTTGAATCATGTCCGCACCACTTAAATTGATTGTTAGGATCATATACTCGAAATATATGGAAAAAAAAACAAAAAAAATATCAAAACTGACGAGTCGTAAAACAACAGGTCCGGCCCTTGTATGTTTTAAGACTCAGTCAGTTTTGATTTTTTTTGTTTTTTTTTTTTGTAACATATTGCTAGTTTGTGATACTAACAATGAATTTAAGTGGTGACGGACATGATTCAAAGTTCGAAATATTTTAAATAATTTTTTAAAAATCACATTTATATCAAAAAAATTTCAAAAATGAAATATCTCGAAAAGTACGACATTTACAGAAAAACCAATTACATATTTGGAATCAGCATATAAAGCTTATTACAACAGTGTAAAAAAAAATTAAGAGTTTCGAGCCGACGGGGGGACAGAGGGGGGACGTTATCCATACCCCGTAGGGAAGGGGCGGAGGAGGAACCCCCGCGACACCCAAAGAGCGGGGGTTCCGGAGACCTTCCGGAGGGGGGAAAATAGTCCTACCCTGTCGTTCCCCGGGAAGGGGCCCGGAGGGACCCGGGACTCCTGTCCATCTTGCGGTTACCCTTGGGTATTCCTTTAGTTAGAAAAAAAAAAAAGTTTGAAACTGACGGAGTCGTAAAACGTAACAGGTCCTATATATTTTTTAATCATGTCCGTCACCCCATAAAATTAATTGTTATAGGAACAAAACTAGAAAAATTTTAAAAAAAAAAAAAAAATATATCAAAACTGACGGAGTCTAAACATTCAAGTCATTAATATATATATATATATTATATAATAGTAATATTAGTATGTATATATATATATATATATATAATTATTATATATATATATATTATATATTTTAATAAATAAATATATATATATATATATATAATATGATATAATATATATATATGACCTTTTCTGTTTTTACGACTCCGTCAGTCTTGATTTTTTGTTTTTTTTTAATATATAAATGTTAACGTATATGATTCAAAAATATATAGTATATTTTACGACTCCTCTAGTTTTAACTTTTTTTTTTTAACTTAAAGAATACCCAGGGTAAACCGGAAAGATGGCAGGAGTTCGGGTCTCGGCCTTCCGGCGGAACGACAGGGTAGGACTTCATTTCCCCCTCCCCTACGGGGTATGGAAAACGTCCCCCCTCTGTTCCCGTCGGCTCGAGCCCCCTAATTTTTTTTTTTACTCTTTATTTTTTTTACATTTTTTTTAATAAGCTTTATACGCAGATTACAAATATGTAATTGGTTTTTCTGTAAGGTGTCGTACTTTTCGAGATATTTCATTTTTGAAAATCTCAATTATTTAACAAAATTGAATTCATAAACAATATTTAAAAATATTTT
>JABUQX010055677.1:15000-50000 GCA_015478945.1 Trachelipus rathkii
ACAAAGACATCGATTAGGTTTCCTTTTTTTTTCTCCATTTGCTTCCAACATCCTCTTACACTTCTGTGAATACACCTTGTATCTCTCAAACAATCAACCCCCTTTAGTTTACCAGACGTTACTTTCAACTCGAAAATAAGAGGTACATCTTTCCCACCAAAACTCAAAAATATCAAAATTGACAAAAATTTCTACAGTTCCCGTTATCACCCTTACCCTTGTAAAGGGTACACATTACTGCTCTCCGCAAAAGTCCTTCAGAAATAACACCTCCAAAAAACGTTTGGTTACCCAACTCGATATCCAGTCAATCACAATTCTCTTCCTCCATTCTTGCAAAATTTCCCCCAGCGAATCCATTTATACCTTCTTATTTATCATTATTTCAAACTTTCTTCTACGTCATTATCTCATCCCCAAATTAACCTATCTTTCTTTAACCATCATACCAAACACTCAATCACTCCGTCACTGCCAAAGTGTATTTGGAATTTTCAAAATTACTCCCGCCGCACTCCTCACATCTAATCTCAGTTAGTCACAAAAGCTTATTTGAAGGTGTGCTTACATAATTTTTTCTTTATAAATTCTGTTCACTTAATTTCTTGATTCTAATTCTCCCCAGGTCTTTCCTCTCAATCCCCACCCCCAGTAACTTAATCTTACATAAAACACATGCTCAGATATT
Organism: Trachelipus rathkii; assembly: GCA_015478945.1. Lineage (NCBI taxonomy): Eukaryota > Metazoa > Arthropoda > Malacostraca > Isopoda > Trachelipodidae > Trachelipus > Trachelipus rathkii. Next base: position 15,689 of record JABUQX010055677.1, read on the forward strand.
CCCATATCCCCCACTGATTGGCATCCCAATCCACATACTAACACAAAATCAATCAACACTTCACTTGACACCAATCTCTGTCACACCAAACTCATCTAGGCTTGTGGATTGTCTGTGATCAAAGAAATATTACTTAATCACCTATCTCTCCTCACAGAAATCAATCCCCTAGCTACCATTCCCATTTTTTCCCGCAACTCCAGACTCCTGTTATACCATTCCTCTGTAGATCACCTAACCTATTCTATCATTCAAATAACCCAGCATAATTATTCTTGAAACCCCACTCAAGACATCCAAAGCGTATTCTGATCTTTTTTCGAGAAAATCTTTATCCTCAAAACTCCTCCTTCATGCTACAACTACACATACCTTAACCTTCTCAAACTTAAATTTTACCATTAGTATTCTAGAAAACTCTCTCCAAACAAAAATCCTCCATATCTCTGTGCCGCACAATACTCATCTGGAATCGCAACTACTACTATCGCCCACTTCATTTCCTCTGCACTCTAGCACACACACAATATTCACCCCACCACCACTTGTTCTCGCCACTTCCTTTCATCTTTTGTTTGGGTCACGAACCATCAAATTTACCCCTTCTAACCCATACATCCATGCACCCTCGCCCTCTTTTCCTTTATTTATTCTTCTAAACATTCCATGATTTCCCAGATGTTGTTTCCATACAGTTTTCGCCAATAATTAATTTGGTCGGTTTACTGCCCGGATAGCTGCCAGTTCAAGAGTATGCTATGAGCAAACCCTAGTGCATAAGATAAGTGGTAAGGCTGGAAATCCCAACCCAGCTACCACTCGTTTTTGTCGCCTTTACTACAACGCAGGAGAATACGTAGATGAAAATTTTCTCACCCCACACACAGACTTGAACAGTAATAATAATAAATAATAATATTATAATAATAATAATAATAATAATAATAATAATAATAATTAATAATAAATTAATAATAATAAATTAATAATAATAAATTAATAATAATAAATTAATAATAATAATTAATAATTGCAATATTACTTGTGACTCTGAGTTTGATAGGTCTTGATTATCATGCAGACTTTTCCTCCCAGATTATCATCATAACACTTGGTTGATAGGTTTTGATTATCATGCAGACTTTTCCTCCCAGATTATCATCATAACACTTGGATTATAAAAGAGAACCAGGACTTTGAATACCACTCCAATTCTATAGAACCTTACGAACCAAAAGAGTATTATCCAATGGATATCGGAACGTGAGTCCTTTCTTAATTTTCTTCGTACATATACAAATTTATCTTTTGCTCAAGTAAATGATTATAACGTTTTTTTCTAGTCAAGGTTTATGGAACAAGTCGAGTGGCAGCTCAGGTAGTACAAATATGAATGATGGCTGCTCCAATACGTGGCGTGTTCAGAGCCCAACTTTTATGTCCGGTGGTCATAATTATACAATTACTTCGCCTGCATTTAATTCGTCACAGAGTAGTAGTAGAGAAGATACTCCTCCAATGTATATGCAAAAAAATGATTATCAAGGTAAGAATGAGTTGAAGTGATTTATTAGTGATCATTCTTTAATTTTCACATCTAAATCTTTTTTTTGTTTTTGCAGACTCTCCTTATTCAAATGCACAAATTCAAATGATGAGTGGGTGCAAATCACAAGTTAGCAATGGCAATAGATCTTGTAATCGTATGAGGTAATTTCCAGTGAGAATAACGTTTTAAAAATATTTAAAATCCTGCTTTATTTATTATTTGTGTATTATCTTGCTTGCAGATTTCAGAAAAATTCTCAACAGTGGGTAGATAATAGAAGTGAATCTTACAATTCATTTCAATATCAAGCTGATGCGATGCAGGCTCTCAATAATCTATCGTTAGGGGTAGATACGTCGCAGGTATTAAGGTTTTCAATTCATTGCACATTGTTGCTTGACATTGCTTTAGGTGGCTTTCGCATTTTGTAGTTTAACGCAATTTTTTGTCGATTATTTTCACTGGCTAATGTAGCATGATTTAAAATTTACTTCTGTGTGTTAAATATTTTTTGACTGCTTCAGGAACGTACCTCATCCATATCGCAGATGCCTGTGGAACTTTTGATAACTAATCTAGATCAAAATATTGATGCTAGGGAAATGAAGAAAATTCTTTTATCCTGGTTCAGAGAGCTTGTCATGGTATGTCTAGGAAAGTGGTTGTTCAGCCTAATTAACTCAAACTAGGGTATTCATTATTATATGCACACAGGTTCTGCATGTGTCTGTTTTTGTTCAGTCCGATGGGTATTTAGCTGCCATTGTGACCATTCCTTCTCATCTTGATGCACAGTATGCAATTTCTCAACTCCATAGAAAAAGGATTGGGACAAAGAGGATCAATATATCTTGTATAACTCAAAATCCTCAGCCTCCAGAGTTAAAAAGGTTTTTTTTTGTTTTTTTCATATTTTTTTGTTAATTTACAATTATAACATTTGATTTTTTTTTTCATCCATTTAGTCGTTATAGATTATTATTTTTAAATTTTCGGAAGTTTGTTTCTCCAAGGACTTTTATTCACCTATTTACATATCTTAAAAATCTATGGGTAATTAACAAATAAACTTTAAAAGAATACTCATATACTTTTCTCTTCCCCTCTCCTTCCTCTCTCTCTCATCCCTTCTCTCCCTCTATTTTTATCAAACCGTTTCTCCTCTTTAGTCTTCAGCAGTCTTCTTCCTCCAGCCTAGTTTTGTGATACTTCACGTTTTGGTTAGATCATTCGCAAAATGTTCTCTAGAACTTTCCTATTTTAACCTCTGAAATTTCTCCTTTTCTCAATGGACTCCATTACTCCATACCTACTAGATCAAACCTTAACTGTCTCCTGCTCTCTCCCAATGTTTATATTATTTATCAACACTGCTATTTGTTCTACATTTCACCATAAATTAGTCTCCAGCTATTTCTTTCCACATAGAATTAAAATCGATCTTTCCATCTCCTAAAAAAGCTAAAGTTTCAACTTCAATTGTAGCCGTAGCGTTTGTTGCGGATCTCCTTGATTTCTACCAGTTGAGGCATTTATCACTTATTTAAAAGGGATTCTATGTAACCTATCTGCTTATATAAGATTTTTTTTACCAATATTTTTCTTCAGATTATTCCTTTTCATATGTTTAAAATATATTACTCCTTTCGCCATTTATCCCAAACTCAAAAGCTGAAGCTTCAATATAGCTTCGACTATTCTTCTGACACTACTTTTTTCACCATGTAAGATGTATGTAATTATGTGATTCCTCCTAAACATTTACTTTTATATAAAGTTGTACCCCATATTCATTTTTTTTTAATTTATTTAGTCCCTCCCGTAATTCTTTTAGCTATTGTTACTATTATAATTTTTTTTCATATCATTGATATTTTTTTTTCTACACTTTTGCCTCCAATCACTGGAAAAACCCTATTCAAGGAGTGGATTACTTTGCTTAAATCATTTTAAAAGACCGTTCTCATCTTTCATGTTGTCATTCAATGACACTTCCTTATTTAACACTCATTCCCAAGTTTGTAATATAGGGAAAAAACACCTGCTTGATAAATATTTTAATCTAAATAGATCTTTCTTTTCACAGGGACTCGTATGTTTAAAATACATTTTTCTTTGTTCTACTCTAATATTTTCACCAATTTTAAGTCTTTTTTTTTTCCATTAAAATTGTTAGGTTAAAGTGAAAATCTTTATTTCAGTATTTTCCAATAACAGCATTATCTTTTTATAATAATTTGGATCCATCTTTTAAACCATATCATTTACGGTCTTAAGCTTCCACGTAATGCCAATACTACTAAATGCCGTTGTAGATGTCCGATAAATTTTCTTATTTTGTCTCTTTCCAAGTATGCGGTCTGTTTTGTTTAGTCTTAATGTTCAACCCTTGGTAATCGTTACTGATATAACAGTTTGTAAAGTCTTTCGACTATTTTTCCTCAAATCCCCCATGTTTCTTGAGCTGGCATTTCTTGTTCATCTAAATGTTTTGCCAGTCTTCAAACTCGTTTTTCTTCAATTTTAATTTTTACAACATTCTCCCTCGTTTCTTTTTTTCTGAATCTTTGTTTGCAATTTTCTTTTCCTCATTCCTTTTTTTAATTACTCGATACCTTTATTAACAATCTTGTATAATACCTTGTATCCTCGTAATAAACTTTTACTATTTCTCTTATCACCGTGCTTTATTTACCGTTCACTGTTTTTCCTAACAGTTGCTATAACTCGAGTTCCTCTCGACCTCTTACCATCATGCTTATAAAAACTTCATCTTTTAATATTGCGTCTTCTAGCGATCACAATTTATTCACTACCTCTTACTTTTTTCTAGACTCGCACTCTTATTAGTTTTTTTTTTTTTTTGCTTTATTTATTAATTCCAAATTTTCATATTTGCCGGATTAGAATTATCTTAATTTAAAAGACCGGTAAAACCGCATTTTCCCCCCGAAAAATTCAGTTTATTAAATTCGTTCCCAAACTACCAACATGTAGTGATTTTAATTTTGTCATTGGTTTTCACATAATCAATTTCTTATTGGCTTTTCGCAGGTGTTACTAAAGTTCTCTTTTTTTTTATTAAATTCTCCATTAAGAGTAACCATAAGTGAAGTCTTCCATTATAAATTTCTTTCCCAGATTTTATCAGATTCCATTGTTTGATCCACTACTGTGGCTTCATTCGTCCACCATTATTAAGAATTCCTTTCGGCAAACTAATATCCATTGCCACACCCTCGTTGATTTTTTTTAATAGAGTAACCTTACAATTAACCTAGCTAGTTTTCTTTTGTAACAAGTTTCATTGTCAATATGTTCCGAAACTTTCTCTTTCCTCAGTATTAATCATTATTTTCTCTATATCATTACTTTTCCTTCTATTAAATATCAATAATTTCTGTTCCAACATTTCCAAATCGTAAATGTAATTGCTTAAAATTTTTTAACTCAAATCATTCGATCCAAGCAAAATTATTTTTTAGCATAAGACCTCAAATATCAAATAACTATCTTCTCTAAATTTCAGTAATTGTCGTTCCAATTTTCCTAGATTTGAGATTTTCTTTTCTCTTTATTTACATTTTTAATTGGTAGCTTTTCCTATTATATTAACCATAACATATCTCCCTCTAATAAATTATTTTAAGTAGAAAAAACTTCCATAATTCATTATTTCTTTTTAGTAGTGTATATATATATATATATATATATATATATATAATATATAGGGGCGTGTTATACTATATATATATATTATATATATATATATATATATATAATATATATATATATATATATATATATATATTATATATATAATATATATATATATATATATATTTTTTTTTATATTTAGTATATATATATATAGTAGTATATATATATATATATATATATACTCGTAGGGGCGTGTTGGGTGTGAAAAGAATTGATAAAATGAGGAATGAACGTATTAGAGTGTTATGTGGTGTGAAGAAAGGGGTAAATGAGAATAAATGAAAGTAATGCTTGAGATGGTTTGGTCATGTATAAAGAGATAAATGACAGTCGGGGTGGTTAAGCCGATGTATAGTCGTGAGTGTGTTGGGAATCGACCGGCTGTGAGACCGAAGAAAAAGTGGATTGAGTCCGTATACGAATGACTGAAGGAGAGAAATACGAGTTTTGGCAGAGGCGAGAATAATAACGGTGCATAATAGGAGCGAATGGCGGGGTTTTGTGGGGGTTATGGTTGTGGGCCCACCTGGGCCAGGGGAATTGAACCCTACACTTGATGACGACTATGCATAGTGAGGGCGTTCGCTGTCCCGTGGCAGCTATAGGGTGGGATTTTCTGACTGCGACGAGTTCTCACTAATAGGTATAGAGGGGGCGGTAAGGTTGTGCTTTCTTTTCGACTTGTCATATTCTTCTACTACTCTTCTTTTCCGATGCTTGTCAAGCACCTTACCCCCAGTCTTGGGGAAAGAAAAAGAAGATATAATATATAATAATATATATATATATATATATATATATATATATATATTATATATATATATATATATATATATATTTAATATATATATATATATATATTATATATATATAATATATATATATATATGATATATATTTTTAATTTATTTATTTATTTTATTACCACATAGCCTTTAATCCCGAGGTAAATTGGTCAGGGAAAGTATTTGTATGGTTTCTGACCAAGTGGAAGGTGCAGGAATATTAAGGCCGATAGCAGGCCCTGCTTCAGCGCGAAGTAGTCGGAATGCTTGCCACCGTAAAGCGTGGGTTCGCATCTAGTACGCGGCTTTTCCAAATGCGAGAAGCATGAGAAAGAGTGATTTTGTTTGTGAATAGACTGTTTTCTTTGGTTGTGTTGGCTATGGTTTGTAGTGAGTGTGTGTATTAACATTATGTTATACACTATACCATAAACAGCAATACGTAAATATATATATATATATATATATATATATATATGATATATATATTATATATATATACTATATATATATATATATATATATATATATATATATATATATATATCATATATTATATATATATATATATATATATATATATATATATGGGGCGGAAGGGCTGGCTTTCTTTTCGACCTGTCATATTCTTCTACTACTTTTCTTTTCCGATGCTTGTTCAGCACCTTACCTTGGGAAAAAAAGAAGATATATATATATATATTATATATATATATATATATATATATATAACTATATATATTATATATATAATATAATATATATAATATATATATATATATATATATATATATATATATATAAGTATATATTTTTATATATATAATTTATATATACCATATATAATATATATTATATATATATATAATATATATATTAATATTAATATAATATATATATATATATATATAATATACTTATATATATTATAAATATTATATATATATATATATATCTTTCTTTCTTCACTTTCTTTATTTCCCAAGATTGGGAGTAGGAGCGATACAAGCATCGGAAAAGAAAAGCCAGTAGGAGAATATAACACATGTCGAAAAGAAAGCCCAGCCTTAACCCCCCTCTGTACCATTATTAGTGAAAGCTCGTCCAGACAGAAAATCCACCCTAAGCTTCATGGGAACCGCGACGGAGCCACTCGTGTTTTGCTATGGTAATCGGTTCAATGTAAGGGTTTCATCCCTTGGCACCCAGGTGGGGCACAACCATGCCCCCCATACAAAAACCCCGCCATTCTCTCCTATCAGCACTTTTTCTCGCCTCTGCCAAACTCCACATTTCTCTCCTTAAGACATTCGTTCACCGACTCAATCCAGTTTCTCTTCGGTCTCAATTCACTTTCTCACACACTCTCCACTATACATCCGCTTAAAACACGACTATCATTCATCCTTTTCCACGTGACCAACCATTTCAACATACTTTCATTTTATTCTCTCACTCATTTACACCCTTTCTTCACACCAACACAACTCTCTTAAGTTCATTCTCATTTTATTAATTCTCCTTACACCTAAAGTGCCCCTAAGATTGTCCATCTGAACACATTGATACTTTAGATCTATATTTCTTATTCCAGCCATAGTCTCACTACCATACAATAACACAGGTAAAACATACCCTCAAGTGAAGGACTCTAGCGCACTCAAGATTTAGTCCTTTACATTACACAAGATTTATTGCACCATCACCCACTACCCACTACCCACAATTCCTACTACACTCTGCATCATCCGTTCCCTCCATCATCCAACACATACCCTAAATATTTTAAACTCAGACACTTGCCTCCAGCTGCCCTCACATCTACACATAACTTCACACTGAGCGACTGTCCTCACTCAACAACCATAACTTACTCTTAACCTTATATATATATATATATATATATATATATATATATATTATATATATATTATATATATATATTATATATTATATATATATATATATATATATATATATATATTATCTATAATATTTACTATATAAGTACACGCATACCATACTCGAAGCGATGAAATTAAACCTTCCCATTACTAATGGTTCGTCTTTCTTCTTTGACAACCCATATTTCTTTACAAACTCATCTCTTAGGCAACATCTTGCTGACCACCATTTATCCACATATGATATAATACTTAAAGTCCTCACCCCTCTTCTAGACAACAATTCTTACAAACATCTTACAAACTTATATCCCTATGTGTGGGGAGAATAAATTGCTCACATCGTATGTCTGCGTGTGCGTAGAAGGTGACTAAGGGACGGGTGGTAGTTGGTTGGCTGCCCACTACCACTTACTCTTGCCAAGGAATTGCTAATCATGCCTCGGGATGGTCGTAATCCGCGTAACGGCTTCTAATTTTTCGGCGAAATTGTAATGAATCCGTATGGTACGGAATGTCAGAGGATATAAATGTTGGAGAAGAGGTGAGAGGTGATGGATGTATTTAGAAAGGGCAAATTTGATTTGCTCGCTGTGACTGAAACAAAGATGAAATGAAACTGTGAAAATGAGTGGTGTGGTGTGAAATGTGTGTGCGCTGGTGTGGAAAGGGATGAGAGGGGAGAGGAGGAGTTGCATTTTGATGATGGTAGTGTCAATTTAGATTTTGTTGTAGTTTTTGCTGTTTCAAGTGCATCTAGAAGTTTTAATGGTTATTTAATGTTTGAAAAGTCAACGGTATGTGTGCGTTGTGACGTATGGCCATCTGAGGGAAATGTTGAAGAGAATAAGATTTTCTTTGATAATCTGAATGATGTTTTGGATGGGATGAGTAGAAGCTTCAGATTGATTGTGCTGGGGGACCTAAATGGTTGGATAGGTGGTCAGAAAAGAGATGGTATAACGGGTAGTTTTGGGGAGTCAGGTGAAAATGAGAATGGCAGGAAGGTGAATGATTTCTGTGAGGAGAGAGGTATGTGTAGAAGTAATGCTTTCTTAACTTAAACTCAAGAGTATCCATAAATACACGAGTTGGTGTAGGTTGGGATGGTATCGAAGCTAAAAGTAGGATATATTTTGTTGGTGAAGATGATGTTGAAGTCTGTGTTGGATGTTAAATCAGTGAGGGGATTAGGAATAGAATTATCGGATCATTATGTATTTCTATGTAAAATTAAGTTAGTGGGGGCTTGGATGAAGAGAAAGAGAGAAAGTGGATACGGAAGGAAGTGGGTAGAATTAAGAGTAAGAAGTTAAGTGAACAGGGTAATAAGGATAAGTATGTAAGAGCGCTCGCAAGTAAATCAGTTGAATGTGAAGAAGCTGAAACTGAATAAATCTGGGAGCAAATGAAGGAAGCACTAATTAGTGCAAAGGAATTATGTGTATGTGCTAAAGTAGGAAGTAAGAATGTTAAGTGAGTGGTGGAATGAAGAAGTGATGTAAGCGGTTAAAAGTAAAAAAGTGTGGTTGAATCTACTAAAAGCCAATGATGAAGTTTCAAAAGAAAAATGTTTGGAATTAATTAGGAGGAAAAAAGGAATTCTAAAAGGTGCATGCGTAGGAGGAAAAAAAAGAGGTAAATGAACAATTTGGAAGGAGAATGAATGGGGATTTACAAGACTATAGGAAGCTCTTTTGGAAGGAAGCGCGAAAGGTTAATGAGAATAAGGGGAATCTGCTTAGAATAATGAATAGAGATGGTGCTTTCGTAGCTGATGAAAAGGATGTGAGGAGAGAGTGGAGGGAACACCTCGAAAATCTGCATAACATTTGCAGTAATGAAGAGTTAATAGTGAATGTGCGTGGGTTTGATGGTGCAAGAAGGAATAGGTGTTTTGGGGATGAGGTCATTAGTAAGGAGGAGGTTGAAGAATGGTAAATCTGAATGAATGAAATTACTGGTGAAATAATCAAGAACGGAGGCGAGATGGTGATTGATTGGATTTGGAAGTTTTGCAACAAAGCGTTTATGGAGGGTATAGTTCCGAGGGATTGGAGGTGGCAGTAATAGTACTTATATAAGGGTAACTGTAGGAATTATAGGGTAATTAGTTTGTGTTGTAGGGAAGATATGATGCTTATATTTTCTTCGAAAGAGTGCGTCGAGTGACTGAAGAACTGGTTGGTGAAGAACAAGGTGCGTTTAGAAGTGGTAGAGGATGTGTGGATCAAATCTTTACATTGAAACCAATGATTGAGAAAATGAGGGAGATGATGAAAAAATTGTATTAGGTTTTATTTAGGTTTTGCAATAGGCGTATGATAGAATTAATTGGAAAGTCCTATGGCAGGTGTGAGTGATATATGGTGTTGGTGGTAGGTTTCTGAATAGAATCGGAGGTATGTATGATGATAGTGAAGAGTATGTAAGGAAAAATGGAGTTGAAAGTTATTGGTTTAATTTTAATAGCGCAGTGAGGCAGGAATATGCTGTCTCCTTGGTTATTCAGTTTGTATGTGGATGGTGTTATGAAAGAATTAGAGGTGGGGGTGGCAAGGGATGGTGTTAGAATGATGGAGAATGGAAGAGATGGGAGGGTGCCCTACCTATTATATGCGAATGATTTGCTTTTGTATGGCAAATTTGAAGAGAGTTTGAGAGGATTGGTAGAGAGATTTGGCATGGTGTGTTAAAGGTGGGGTTTGAAAGTAAACGTAGATAAGAGTAAGGTTATAGTTGTGAGTGAGGACAGTCATCGGTGTGAAGTTGTTAGACGGTGAGCAGATGGAAAAAGTGTCTGGGTTTAAATATTTATGATATATGTTGGATGATAGGGGACCTGATGATGCAGAGTGTAGTAGGAAAGTTGTAAATGGCAGGAACGTGACTGGTGTAGTTAAATCGTTAGTCAATGTAAAGGGACTAAGTCTTGTGTGCGCTAGGGTCTTGCATGAGGGTATGTTGTTGCTTGTGTTAATGTATAGTAGTGAGACTATGGTCTGGAATAGAGGTATAGATCTAAAGTACAATTTGTTTAGATGGACAATTTAAGGGGTGTGTTAGGTGTGAGAAGGGGTGAGGGTAAGGTGCGTAGCATGCACTGGAAACAGAAAAGTATTAGAAGAATATGACGCAAGTCGAAAGGAAAACCCAGCCTTACCGTCCTCTTTATACCATTTAGTGAGAACTCGCCGTAGTCAGAAAAATCCACCCTAGAGTTTCACGGGACCGCGACTGACCCCTCACTATGGCATATCGTCAGTGTAGGGTTCATCCCCTGGCCCAGGTGGGCCACAACCATACCCCTTCACAAAACCCCGCCATTCACTCCTATTATGCACCTTTCTTCTCGCCTCTGCCGAACTCGCATTCCCTACTCCAGGCACTCCTTTACCGACTCAATCCACTTTTTCTTCGGTCTCCCAGCCGGTCGATTCCCAGCAGACACACCACTATATATCCGCTTAACCAACCGACTATCATCCATCCTTTCCACATGACCAAACCATTTCGATGTATTTTCTTTTCTCTCATTTACTCCTTTCTTCACACCACACAACTTCCTAATTCGTTCATTCCTCATTTTATCAATTCTTCTCACACCTAACACGCCCCAAGATTGTCCATACCTCTTATTCCAGACCATTGTTTCACTATATACGTCAACATAGGTAAAAACATACACTCGTAAGACACTAGCGCACTCAAGACTTAGTCCCTTTACATCCACCAATGATTTAATTGCTCCAGCCACCTTCCTACCATTCACAACTTTCCTACTACACTGCATCATCCGTTCCCTTTTCATCCAACATGTATCCTAAATATTTAAACTAGGACACTTGTTGTTCCAGTTGCTCACTATTCAAGATAACTTCACACCGAGGACCGTCCTCACTCTCAATCATAACCATACTTTTCTCTGTTTACTTTCAAGCCCCTCTTATTGCACCCCCTGCAAAATCCTTCTACCAATATTCTCAAACTCTCTTCAGATTTGCCGCGCAAAACCAAATCATCCGCATATAATAGGTAGGGCACCCTCCATTCTCTTCCATTCTCCATTATTCTACCACCTTCACCTTCCCCTGCCAACCCCAACTCTAATTCTTTCATAGCTCCATCCATATACAAATTGAATAATCAAGGAAGCATAACACTTCCCTGCCTCTCTCCGCTATTAATATTAAACCAATCACTTTCAACTCCATTAATTCTTACACACGCCTCACTATCGTCATACATACTTTTAATTTCATTCAGATGCCTACCCCCAACACCATATTTCACTAACACCTGCCATAGAGCTTCTCTATTAATCCTATTATGCGCCTGTTGCAAATCCATTAAACCTAAATACAATTTATTCTTTCATTTTCTAAATAATTTGTTTCATGTAATAATTTGATCCACCATCCTCTACCACTTCTAAACGCACCTTGTTCTTCACCAATCAGCCTCTCAGTCACTTGACGCACCCTTTCGACCACAATACGAGCATATATCTTCCCAACAACGCTCGATATACAAATTTCTCTTATTATTCCTACAGTTACTCTTATCCCCCTTACCCTTGTTTAAGGGTAATAATAACCGTGTATTGCTGCTCTCCTCCAATCCCTCATAAGTATACCATTCATAAACGCTTTGTTACACAACTTCCAAATCCAGTCAATCACCATCTCGCCTCCGTTCTTCATTTCACCACTTATTTCATCTATACCTTCAGATTTACCATTCTTCCTTTCTCACTCTACCCATTACCTCCTCCTTACTAATGACCTCATCCCAAAAATAAATACCTATTCCTTCTTGCACCATCAGACCCCCACACATTCACCTTCATTGCTGCCAATGCTATGCAGATTTTCGAAGTGTTCCCTCCACACACTCCTCTCATCCATTTCATCAGTTACGAAAGCACAAACACTATTCATTATTCTAAGCAGATTTCCCTTGTTCTCATTCCTAATGATTTTCGCTTCCTTTGAGAAGAGCATCCTATTCCCTTGTAAGTCCCCATTCATCCTCCTTCCAAACTGTTCATTTACCTCTTTTTTTTCCTTTTATGTATGCATCTTTTAGTTTAATTTTTTCCTCCTTATATAATTCCAAACATCTTTCTTTTGAGACCTTATCATTGGCTTTTATTACATTCAACCACTCTTCTTTTTTACTTTTAACCGCTTACATCACTTCTTCATTCCACCACTCACTATTAACATTCTTACTTCCTACTTTAGCACATCCACATAATTTTTTTGCAATACTAGCAACCACTTCCTTCATTTGCTTCCAAATTTGTTCAGTTTCAACTTGTGTTCACATTCAACTGATTTATTCGCAAGCACTCTTAAATACTTATCCATATTAACTTCTTCACTTAACTTCTCATTCTTAATTATACCCACTACCTTCCTTATCACCTTCATCTCCATCCAAGCCCCCACTAACTTTATTTTACATAAAACAACATAATGATCCGATAATCACATTCTTAACCCTCTCACTGATATAACAACCAACACATACTTCAACATCTTTCTCCAACACAAAATCCATCATACTTTTCACTTCGATACCATCTCTACCTACACCAACTCTAGTATACTTATGAATACTCTTGTGTTTAAAGAGTATTACTTACACTCATACCTCTCTCTTCACAGAAATCAATCACCTTCCTACCATTCTCATTTTCTCTCGACACCCCAAAGCCACCTGCTATACTATCCCTTTTTTGATCACGTATCCAACCATTTAGGTCACCCAACACTATTAATCTGAAGCTCCTACTCACCCCATCCAAAACATCATTCAGATTATCCCAGAAAATCGCAACCCTTCCAACATTACCTCAGGATGACATGTGGACAACCACAACATAACCTTTACCTTTTCAAACTTAAATTAACCATTAGTATTCTAGTACTTACACACACAAAATCTACTATAGCTCTGTGCCACAGGTCACTCATCAGAATTACAACTCCTTCTCTCCCCTCTCATTCCTTTCCACACCAGCACATACACATTTCATACCACACCACACCACTCAGTTTCAGTTTCTTTTCATCTTTGTTTCAGCTCCAGCAGCAAATCAAATTTTTGCTATTTTCTAAATACATCCATCACCTCTCTCCTCAACATTTGTTCCTCCGACATTCCTTGTACCCTTACGATTCATAAATTTTCGCCAGAAAGATAGAAGGCCGCGTAGCGGTGCGATCACGATCGTTCTCATAAGCATTGCAAGCAAGAAATATGTAGTAGTGGGCAGCCAACCCAATTTATTATTATTATTATTATATATATATATATATATATATATATTATATATATATTATATATAATATAATATTATATTATATATATATATAATATATATATAATATTATATATAATATATATATATATATATATTATATATATATATATATATAATAATATATATGGGTTGATCCCTAGTCGGATCCTAGGTAGCAATTACCTAGAGAAGTTCGCCCTCCTAGAATAGGAGCTAATGGCGTGAGGTGTGATTTTAAATATTATATATTATATTTATATAATATATAATATTATATATATATTTATATATTATATATATATATATTATATATATATATTATAAATATAGTATATATATATTATATATATATATATTTATATTTATAATTTTATTTATATTTCATATTTATATTTACTTATTTATATTTATATTTATATTTATATTTATATTTATATTTATATTTATATTTATTATATATATATATATATATATATATATATATATATATATATATAATCAGAAATAGACTTAATGGACTTTCTCTTAAATCCAACAACTCTTGCCTGACCTTTCATCCTTATTTCAAGTTTCCCCACATATGGGCTGGCATCGTGTCGGAAACCCTTCACTCATCTTTTGTGTATTCTCAGATTTCTATTTTACAAAAATGTCATTTTCCTAGTTTTCTCTTCGCTTTAATAAATTTCCGTTTTGACCTTATTTAGACAATGCTCTGGACAAGCATTGCTCCAATGCCTTGGACTTCATATTTTCGCATTGTTTTAGTTACAAATGTAGCTCTTAGAGTTTTTGCGAACATCTGTCTTTACTCCTCTACCTTTCCATCTTTCCCTATTTTTCCCGCTTCCTTATGTTATGCTCATATAGTTCTATCGATTTTTTTTTCATATCTCATCAAAGAATTTTTTCATGAATAGAGCTTCTGTTTTGTATATTACAAGTTTTCTCTACCACGTAAAGCAAAACCTGATCTTTTAATTCTTTGACAACGTGCGACTTATCTTTTTTGTAGGTATGTAAATCCAATTGGTCGAAAAAAAATTGTGCATATTTCTTTTTCATAGTTTTTATATCTTTGTTCTTTTGATAAGCTTCTCGCTTCAAATTTATTCAGATTTCCAGTCCCTTGTGACTCAATTCTCACAAAACCTCGGACGGACACATTATTTAGCAGTTTACATCCTTCAATTATTTTTCTTGGTGTTATTCCTCCAAATTTTGCTTAGCTACTTTGAGCAATTTAAATGAGAGGCCTTCACAAAGGGAACCAATAGTGAATAATTTATGAACTATGTATTCTTTATTTTTTTTATTTCGGTTTCAAAATAAAAAAGATAGGTATATACGGAAATTTAGTAAGTATATTAACCCCAGCATATTGTGTTTGGGCCCTTGCATGTGCTGTACTAATGTTGGTATACTGTACATACAAATAATTTTTGTATACCTAAGAAAATATGAAATCGGAATGCATTAAGAAAGTTTACTATTGATCTATTTAATTTTGTATCAGTATTAACAATTTTTATCCAAATTTATAATTTCCTCGTTAGGTATTTTTAAATTAAAATTTGTGCTTTTGTAACTAGGTCGAAAGTTGTGATACTCCTCAAAGAAGTTCCCGGGCGTAAGCTTCCTTTATTCAAATTCCGGGAACTCTATGAAAGACGTTACCAGGAAACTATTGGGGTTTCAGAGTTGTATAACATGAGAGATCTTATATCAGTATCGGATAACACAACTGGAAGAATGGTGTGTCTTAATACAGAGTTCGATTCTCTTCAACCTTTCATGGGAGATATGCTGCAAGATCCAGATGAATTGAGGTACTGTAAAATTCATAGCAAAGGCCCAGACAAGTCTGTTGGATGGGCTGAAAGAGATCATTCGGCAATATTACCAGATGTTTCTCTTACATTAAAGGAAGTGAGTAATGCAATAAGAATCCTCCTCAAGACGCATTCGGGAAATATACCCCTGGCAAGCCTTGTTGAATGTTATCGTGCTGAAGTAGGACCTCTAGAGGAAAGCGAAAATGGAGTCCCTTTAGAACATTTAATTTCTTGTCTTTCCGGAGTATGCATTGTGATTGGACCAGGAGACTTCAAATATGTTAGGAAAAGTGAATCAAAATGCAACTTTGACCCTGAAGATTTGTCGAGATACGTCAGTCCACCTTTAGTTGGACATCTGGCTCTCTTTTCAAGAGAATTAGTAGACTTGCTGAAAACATTCCCACATTGTAGGATGCTCTTATCACGGTTTATACCCGCTTATCACCATCATTTTGGTAGGCAATGCCGTGTTGCAGATTATGGTTATACGAAATTAGCAGATTTGCTGGCATCTTTACCACACTTGATACAAATAATGGGAGAAGGGAATAAGAGAACTATTACCCTTTCTCATAGGGTTCAGGTTAAGAGATTCTCCTCAGATTTATTGAGAGTTTTAAAAGGTCAACCCTCTAAAATGATTACGCTCAAAGCTTTCCCGGAAGCTTTTGAAAAAACTATTGGAAAACCATGGGATGTAACAGATTATGGCATTTGTGATGTAATGGATTTGCTTAAAGAAATACAGGAGACCACAGTAGTTTTGAAAAATACAGAGGAGGGAACTTTGATATCTATACCAAAACGAGAACAGACTGCAGAAGAAATTGAGAGAACCAGACTGTTCGCAACGGAAGTTGTAGAGCTACTTAGACACTCACCCGAGTGTAAAATGCAGTTCAACCGCTTTATTCCTGCTTATCATCATCACTTTGGTAGGCAGTGTAGACTTTCAGATTTTGGCTTCAGTAAACTTATAGAATTATTTGAAGCAATTCCGGATGTTTTGCAGGTATTTCATTTTTTTTTCTATTTTTGTTTGCATATTTTACTGATTTCATTTCTAGTTTAATTTTATTTAGTAAAATATTTACTTGGGTTAAGATCTTAGGAGAAGATGAGGAAGGCGAAAGAATTTTACAACTCGTTGAAAAAGAAAGACTTCGAATTTTGGGTGATCAGATTTTTACTTTAGTTAAAAATTCTCCTAATCAAATGATTGGAATCTCAGCTCTTGCAGCTGTTTTTATGCATTACTACGGCTATTCGCTGAAACCAAGTAATTATGATTGCAAAGATTTTGCAGAACTCATTGGCAGGCTCAGAAACCACGTGAAGGTAGGTTGGTTTTCCCATAACATTTTGAAATAACTATAAAAATAATTAATAATATTCTGTTGATATTCATAAAATTTAAATGTATCCTTAATCTATATTTGTAAAGGAAATTTATGATAGAAGTATTCCAAATATGTTAATAGTTCCCAAACACTAAGAAGAATATTGTTGGAGACCCGTTTTATAATTAAAATTATTTCGTAAGTTATAAAAGTACTATTATGGATAATACGTCTATATTGTTACAAACAGTATTAAGCCTATACTGCTACAGTCTTGCAGAAAAATAATTCTTAACTCGAGGTTCACTTGCCTTTTTTTATTATTATTGTTATCATCATGATTATTATTACAGTTAATGAAATAGTAGTTATTTAATTTTACGGTTATATTTATTATTTTAAGCTCTAGGGTGGATTTTTTTTTTTGCTGCGAAGTTCCCACACTTAAGGGTATTGGGGTCGACTTTGGTCATATTCTTCTACTGGTTTCCGGTACATGTTTTCGCACCGCACCCCCAAACTCAATCTGTGAGGAGGCTGAAGATGAAGATTTATTATTTTATTACTAAACATTTTTTAATTTATTTTGCTCATTTTATATTTTACTTTGCTTTATTATATTGATGCAAAATAGTTAGGACTGTTAAGTGAATTATTCACAGCAAACTTTTGAAAGGGTCAAGATATTGGAGATTTGTTCATTAATAAAATTGTTCTAGAATTTATTTAACAAAAGATTGTATTTCAATTTTAGTACATTGGTTTAGCAGCATGATTACTCTTTTCCAGATTGAAAATGTAGAAGAGGAAGAACCGAAAGTTACATTAGTTGATAGAAGTATGATTGAGGACCTCTGGTCCAAGACGAGGGAGATTCTTTGGGGTGAAAAAAATTGTTCCTTGAAAATGAGTAAATACAAAGAGCTCTTCGCTAAGAAATTTACATTGCCTCCGGACGTTAAAATTTTAAGGAAGGATTTACAGGAATTCTTGCAGGTTATTTGATTTTTAGTTAATATATATCTTTATACTGTGAGTTAGAAGAATAAATTGTATTTAGGTTTTATGGATTTGCCAACAGGCGTATTGATAGGGTTAATAGGTGCCTCTGTGGCAGGTGTATAGTGATATATGGTTTGGTGGTTGACTTCTTCTGAATGCAAAAGTATGTATGACGATAGTGAGGCGTGTGAAGACTAATGGTTGTCAAAAGTGGATTTGTTTAGTATTAATTTAGCGGAGTGGAGGCAGGGTGTGTTATTCTCCTGTTATCAATTTGTAATATGGAATGGGGTTATGGAACAGAATTAGAGGGTGGGGTGATTGAATTGTGTTAGATTGATGGAGAATGGAGATGAGTGGAGGGTGCCCTACCATTATATGTGGATGAATTTGGTTTTGTGTGGCGAATCTGAAGAGGTTTTGAGAGATTGGTAGGGAGATTTGGCAGGGTATGGTAAAGGAGGGGTTTGAAGTAAAACGTAGATAAGAGTAGGTTTATGGTTGTGAGTGAGGACAGTTCTCAGTGCGAAGTTATGTTAGACGGTGAGGACGCTGGAACAAGAGTCCAGATTAAATATGTAGGATATGTTGGATGCTGGAGGGAACGGATGATGCAATGAGTAGTAGGAAAGGAAAGTTGTGCAATGGCAGGAAGGTGGCGTGGGTGCATCATTAAATCCCGTTGATGAATCTAAGGGCTAAGGTCCTTCGAGTGGCTCGCTAGGGTCTTACATTGAGGATATGTTGTTGACTCCTGTGTTATTGTATCCGTAGTGAGACTACTTGGTCTGGAATAGATAGTAATCAGATACTAAAGTTCAATTGTGTTCAGTATATCGCGACTAATCTTTTACGCCGTGGCGTTGCCCTAGGTGTGCAGAAGAATTGTATTAAATGAGGAATGAATCCGTATTAGAGAGTCTTGTGCTATGGTGTGAAGAAAGGGGCTCAAACGAGAGAATAATTACTGAAAGACGTGTCGATTATAGGTTAGGTTTCATGTGAAAGGATGAATGATAGTCGGGTTTGTTAAGCGGAAATGTATCGTGGCGAAGTGCTTGGGGAACCATGCACCTTCGTTTGCTGTGTGAGAGGCCGAAGAAAAAGTGGATAGAGGTAGTGAAGGAATGAATGTCTGAAGGAGAGAATAAAGGTGCATAATAGGAGAGAGTGGCTGGTTTTGCGAGGGGTATGTTGTGGCCCACTGGGCCAAGGGATGAACCCTTACACTGACGATTTACACCATAGTGAGGGTCCGTCACGCGGTCCCGTGAAGCTTTTCTCGTTGATTTTCTAACTGCGAACGAAGTTCTATACTAATTGAATGGTACAGAGGGGGCGTAAGAGCTGGCTTTCTTTTCGACTTTTGTCATATTCTTCTACTGCTTTTCTTTTCCGATGCCATGTTACGCACCCCCCCCCCGTCTTGGGGAGAACAGGAATTCTTGCAGGTTATTTGATATGTAGTAAATATATATTTTTATACTGTGAGTTACAAGGAAGGAATAGTTGAATAAACTAAAGTATGGGTATGAAAATGTTCGTTCTATTTCATTGTCAGATACAAGGCGAAGGTGAAGAAGAGGAGATTAAACTTGTTCCTGTTCAGATATTCGCCAGGGATCTTCTTATTCTGTTAAATGAAGCAGGAGGAAGAATGCTTCTGATGAACTTTGAGTCATTCTACTTGAATCGTTTTGGTAAGAATTACACTGCACTTTTATTCCACTTAGCTTAAACTTGAACTTAGCTTTAGCTTAAACTTCGCTTTCGTTAGTTCAAGTAAACTTGAAGAATTTAATGCTAAAATAAATAATGTTTAACGACCATTCACTTTCAAAACTGTAATAATGCTATGGTATCTAAACTTCCTAAATTTTAGCAAAGTGAACAAGAAAATTGTTGTAGTAATTAATAATGTTTATAATTTATTTTAATATTGGCTTGAGCAACCAATTGTTTCAAATTGTAAAACGGTAACCTTATATAAATGTTTGAAATACTTTTTTAATTTTGGTGTATATAATTTCAGAAGTGGCATGTCGTCCTGCCAATCTTGGTTTTCCTAATTTAACGGCTTTGCTTCAGAGTTTCAGTGATTTTGTATCTATTAAAGGGAAGCGATTCAAACGTATTATCGTTCTTAATAAAGACAAAGTGCCTGAGCTTCCGAATCTGCCTCCATCTATTGCTAAGTAAATTTTTAATTAATTTTTATTTGTATAAATTTCTTATGAACTTGCTTTCTCAAGTTTCATTGGGAATATTCCACCAACATTTGAAAAGTAATATCCTCTTATGGACATCTTGAAATTTTTAAATATTTTTTAACAACTTTAAAATTTTATAATCAAAAGACAAAATCAGAATTTCCCCAACATTTTGCTCCATTATTTTGGAAACTTATTTTATGCCAGATGTAGCTGATTATTTATTTTTTACAATTTTTACATTTATTTTTTTCAGACCTAAAAATTCAGAAACTACTGAAAAGCAACGCTGGAATAGTTTTTCAAGCAGTTCAGTGTCTCAACCCCCTCCCGCACAGATTCACAAAACTACTACTCAATCGCAACATTACACGAAAAGCAAAATTTCTTCTGCTCCTCCAACTCCGCCTTGTGATCAGAAGCATTACAGTAAAGGTAAATATTGTTGGAATGACTACTAAACCTGGTTGCGCGTATGTGTATTTCTTAGTACCTTGTTGGACGAACAATTATTTAAAACATTAGTAGGTGTCAGAATTTGATTTTAAAAAATTTCCATTGTTGTAGTTGTAGACTATAATTTATTATTTGTTTATTACAGAAGTCCCTGGTGGATCGCGAATGTTCATGAGCTTGACATCTCCACCTCCGCAATCGTATCCGTCTCACTCTTCTGTGGTAATGGAAATTAATCACTAGATTATTCATTGAAAAATACCAATTTTAAGTATCATATGAATAATTTATAAACTTATTTCAAATTTTCATTTTCAATAGATTTATTCAGGATCTCCAGCGGCACCTAACGGATCAGTTATGTGGGGCCAAGTATGGTCACCCCAATATTCAATGATGCCTCCTTTGTCCCCAGCCCATTATGTGGTAAACCCTATTGAATGAGAGTTGCATGTTTAATATGCTTAATAGTGGCTTTGCTTTGTGTTGCATATGCATGCTATATAACATGTCTTAAAATATTCTGCATGAAAATATAAAAGTTAAAAATTTTGATAGCATTTTATTTTAGAAATATTTTTGTATATTTATTAAGATGCCAACAATGCCTATAAACTGGAGTAATGTTTCTTCTCTTCCTTTGACCAACCAATCCAGTTTGAATGAAGGAGGGGATATGCATGCGGGACGGGCACCAGTGTCTATTCAAACCCTTGAACATTTTGGAAAGGTAGTTATTAAAATTTATTTTTTTCCTTGGCGAAAATTCATTACAGTGACTTTATATATATTATTTCTTTTTAGGGAATGCCGCCAAATCCAAATGAACTTCCATTTCCCGAATGTTTGACTGCAAATGGCAATAATGTACGTATTTTATAGTAAAAAGAAATTGACCATCTAAATATCAATTTTAAATTGGTACTCTGATTTTAAATATACATTTCAGACTGACACTTTCTTTTCTCATCACAATGACGGACAGTTCGCTAATTTGGAATCGAGATCTTTTTCTTCACCTTCAAAGAATTTCGCCAAAAAGAAATTAGCTGCACAATTTGAGCCAAATCATTCGAAATCTTAATTTTTTTATAATCTCGCCCAATTTTTTTTTATTATTAAAAGAATTACTAATTTGTTTTCTTATTACTGGAGATGGATTTAAGAGAGATTACTTACAATTAACTTTTTTATTATAGAATTTTCCGTAATATTTTGATTTTTTTGATACATTCCTTTTAACTTTTAATTAAATTTATCCTTATTTTTGCATTTAATCCAAATGTCAGTGAAGGATAACAATCACTGTTGGGTTGTGGGAATTTTTTATACTTTATTTTCTAATTCACTTTAATTATATTTTTCTAAGAAATTTGTATTTTATTCGCTCCTGTGATTTGTTGTTTTAAGCAAGGTAACTTCGGTGCTAGACTTGTTAAATTGTATTTTGAATCTAGAGTCCCTGAAATTATTATTTTAGTTGGACTTGTAGTCATTAGCTGCAAATTGTTACATTAACTAAAATTGAAAACCAAACTACCTGCAATGAATCTGGTGCTTGGTGTATTTAGTATTTGCATGATCAGTTTACCATATTCCATAAACTTCTGCGAATATATAGGTAATGTACTTTTGTTATAGAATATTTTCCAATCAATTATTTCTCAACAGAAAAAGAACCAATAGGTCATCGCTACCTTAATATCGATCTTTATATGAATGGAAAAATATTTCTGATTTACTACTAATGAAAGGATTAAGGCTTCTTGATTCAAGAATTTCATTCTACAATTCGTATCTACATGGGAAACGACCCCCATATTTAAATGAATTATATATAGATATAGAGAACCTTCGATTTAGAAATGAGCGGTATTCAGTTGAAAAAAAAACATGATCACAGAATGCTTAGATGGTGATCTGAAAGGTAGTACAAAAGGTCAAATTTTTAAAAAGGAATGGCCGTTTACTTCTAAAGGATGAGAGGTCGGAAGAGTTTATGCGAATGCATGAAATAATTCCTTTAATTGCAATAGTTATGAATTTTTAATTATTTCTGGTAGTAAATAGTTACATGTCTGGATTCATTGGACAAAATTTTTTTTGAGTTGCATTAGTTTGGAAACTAAAACGTTACATAAAGAATTGCCATAAAAACCTCTTTAACAGTGAAGTTGAATTGTATACTAATATGCCCTTTTTCACAGTGCATCTGCCACATTCCGAGAGCCTTCTAAATAGGCAATGTTCCTAAAATTGAAATATTTTGCAATCCTATAAGGCAAAGAAAACCATTACTTTAAGAAAATTAATGCGAAGCATTTATAACAGCATTTCAAAATTAAGTGTTTTCAGTTGACAGCAAGGATACGGAAACAGTCTTATATCGAGCTGGAAAGATCAATCTTTATTCGATAGCAAATGATGAAATGAAACTAGATAAATATCCCAAATTTCCTTAGATGACATCTACCAAATCGATCCACTGACATGTTATGTTAAAAAGTCAACAACGCCTATTAGAGTAAGAGTTTACCAACTAACCCAGTTTGAATGAAACCTTTACATGAAGTTGGATTGCACTCACTTTCTCCAAGGCTTAAAACTAGTACGTACCATATGATCCGACCGTCGTCGAAGATGGAAGTGTTAAAAAATGGAAGGGAAGAAAATAAAGAGAAGAAACTGAGAACACCAGAGAAAAGGCCTGAAGATTAAATGATGAGGGAGCTTCAGCTGAAGCTTGTGTAGTCTCAAGATCAGAAAATGAATGTTTTTGACAGTGGTCCTGGCCAGATTATTATTGAAATAAAAAATTTACAAACCTTAGTAAATTTGCATATATAAACTTTAGAGAAATAAAGAAAACAGTTGGAAATTCAATAAAATCATATTTTCTAAATGCACTTAAATTTTTCACTCGGTTTTCTATTTTGAACTATTATGATTAGTTTTGCTTCTCAAAAGTTAATTATTAATTCTTTCATGTAATTCTGGCCAGGGCAAAGATTTGGATATGATGCTTTACATTACGTTCTAACAGCGTAGGCAAAGTTTAGAAGTTTGTATATGAAGAATTTTTCTTTTCCCATATGTTCAAGAATGTAAATAAATATGCATTTTTGTGTCCGCTAGCTCAGTAATTAAACACTTGTTTTAATTAAATTAGATACACGTGTTTAGTCAATGGTCGGGCTTGTGAGTGTGAGCTGTTCTTTCTTGACTCAGTCTTGCTCAGGCTTCAAATGAGTACACCGCCCTCCTAGATTAGGGCTCTGCCGTGAGCGTGGTGTTCTGTAAAAAAAAAAAAAAAACTAAAAGCGGTAACCACAAAGCGGTGGTCAAGTTGTGGCGGAAATGCTTGAAGTAATTCAGATGGGCCACAAACCATCTTACAAGTGTTTCAATATAAATTCATGATCGCAGACAATTTAACCGCACTTTTGTGGTTATGAGTTAATCCTAAATTGGAAAATTTATTCATAAAGGGGAGTATTCGTAATCATTCGGTGATAAATCATTTTTTAAAAAGTGTAATTTAATTACTTTAAAGCTAGCTGGGTATATGAAAATAGATTACATCAACCATAGGGAAAAACACCCTGAAAATGGTGTAAGGAAAAAAAACGGAAAATGATGTAAAGGAAAACATACACTGAAAATGGTGCAAGGAAAAAACGGGAAATGTAAGGAAAAATATACACTAAAAATGATATGGAAAAAAAATGATGTAGAGAAAAACAGAAATACGTGTAAGGAAAAACTCAGAAAATGATGTAAAGAGAAATACAGAAAATAATGTAAAGAAAAACAATGAAAATTGTGCAAGAAAAACAAAGAAAACGAAGTAAGGAAAAGCACACAATGATGAAAAACACAGAAAATTACGTAAGGAAAGACAAACTGAAAATAGTACAAGAAAAAAAGAAAATTATGTAAGAAAAAACACACAAAATGATGTAAGTAAAAAAAAACAAAAAATGATGAGAGGAAAAACACACAGAAAATGGTGGAAGGAAAAAAAACTCACTGAAAATGGTGTAAGTTTTATTTCTAGACAATTGAAGAGGCTCTTTTTCTCAATACAATTCTCTTCCATTAAACAAACTTAATACTTCAAATTTTAATAACCCTAATTACACAAAGAAAAGGAGCATACTAAAATTTACATTTCAATAATATATATATATATATTATATATTATATATAATAATATATATATAATATATATAATATATATATATATATATATATATATATATATATATTATATATATATATATATATATATATATATTATATATATATATATATATATATATATATATATATAATATATTATATAATATATATATATTTATAAAAGCCAATTTTTAAACAAACATTTTTAAGGACAGTGTTAATTTTTATAAATAGTTAATTTCATTCATATTAAAATTATCTAATTACATTAAAACTTATTTTTAGTGTTTCTTAAATAATAATCATAATAATAATAATAATGACATCGAAAACGACAAATCGTGTTGGCAGTGATAAAACTTTCTAATAATAATAATAATAATAATAATTACACACACAAATCTATAAACAACACTACAAAAGAATCAATTGTGTTTTTGTCTTCAATATTATATATATAATGCTATATAATATCATTAGTTATTATTATTATTAATTAATTCCATTATGGATTAAGAATATTTAACACGTGATCAAATAAAGACACAGACAGGCTGACGATTTGTTAATATTTTCGAGTCTATTCTTCAAAATAGACAAAAAGTTTTTTTTCTGATGGAATGAGAATGAGTATTAAATAATAATAATAAATAAATGAAAAAATAAATAAATTTGGAATAATGCCACTATATAAATAATTAAAAAAAAAAATTGCAATTGTTTTTTATTAATAAATAAATAAATTAAATAAATATATTGAGACCAAAGTGATTGATATGTATCTATGTCTACATTGGTTAAATGACATCTTTAAAAAAAAAAAAAAACATAAAAAACAAGACACAGTACTAGAGTAATAACGAGAAAGGAAAATACACAAAATAAATAAGGTGATTGATAACACAGCCAGTTTTTTTATTTCAATATATACATATATATGTGAAATTTTTGTTGTTTTTTTTTTTTAATTCATTGAACTATTACAGTATTACATACTTTTACTATAGTATTTCCGT
The DNA here is from genome assembly GCA_015478945.1 of Trachelipus rathkii. Lineage (NCBI taxonomy): Eukaryota > Metazoa > Arthropoda > Malacostraca > Isopoda > Trachelipodidae > Trachelipus > Trachelipus rathkii. The sequence goes on from JABUQX010055677.1 coordinate 42,001, forward strand.
ATATATCTTTTATCATAAGATTTTATCTTTTATCATATGATTTTACCTTTGCGTAACATCAGACATTGATGTTCCAAAAGTTAGTTAGGTCAGCTCTGAAGATTCAAAATCAAAATTATCTAAAACATCTTTTCTATCTATGGAGAATTTGATCAGAATTGAATTTTCGTCCATCTGAACTGAACTCTTATATTTCTTAAGTAAAAAAAAGGAGGGATTTGGTATTTAAATATTTTTAAGAGTATTTAGTTATTAATTAAAATCTTCATAACAATACAAAAAAAAAATTCACTAAATATCCATCAATTATGTAGTATGGATTGTAATATTGAATATAATTATTAAAGCATGCATCAATTGCATATATTGAGGACGTACATTGCGCGGTGTTGACAAAATTATCTTATTTTTTTGAACATTTTAATTTTCACATTTATAAAAAATAAAAAAAAATTAAATTCAACACAAGAAAAAAAAAATATTTATAATCACGAACTAATATTCAAAAATAAAAAAAAATCGAAAAAAATGTTATTTCTTACAAAGGAGTCATTGATGTTCTCGCTTTCTTCTCTATTACAGTTTGTGTATGTGTGTCTCTCTTTTGGCAGAACACAGAGAGGTATAATTATCACAAAATTTACCTGAGCTTAAATATCCAAAAAATATTTTTTTGTTGTTTTTGTATTAACTATGCTTAATCATCAGAATGACCTAACCTTCTCTCTCTTTTTTTAAATTGCCTCGCCAAATCTAACTCTTAATACCATTCAATATGACTCAATCCTGTGTGGTTTTTCAACAACAACAACATTAATAAAAAAAAAACGACAACAACACTGAACGTGTCGTTGTACTGTCTTAAGACTGTCCGTGTAGTTATACTGTCTAAGACAGTCTTATACTGTGTAGTTAGTTATACCGCCTAAGACATTCCTTTATCGCATCCTCGGAAATAAAATTTCCAGATATTAGTCAACGCCATGCAAGACTGACTAGTTTAAACTGACCTCACCTTGGCAGCTGAGATGAAAACAAGTGGAAAACTAAGCATAAAGATGAAGACAAAATGAAGACTTGACAAGATTTAAATCCATACAAAAAATGTAAATATTAAAATGAAGAGGAAAAATCCCTCAATAAATAATAATAATAAAAATAATAATAAATAATTTAAGTGAGCAAAAAATAAATTAACTATGGCACATTTAAAGCGGAATCTAGCGATGAAAAAAACTCTCTATTAACAAATTTGCTGCAAGCTCAAATAAAAATCTTTGGGAAGAAGAGTTTGGAGAAAACCTCCTTTTTATAAAAAAACGAAAAAAAAACTTTGGTATATGTTTTAAATAAAAAAAAAAGAAGCCAAATATATTATTATAAAATATTCATTATACCTGTTAATGCTTTGTATTGAAATTATAAATCGAGCTACAATTTTACATTTAGAAATTTACAAAAAGAAGAAGGAGAGGAATGGTGGGAGTATGAGGGATTTTATTGAATATTATCATAAATAATTTTTCTTTAGGAGTGAGGGATTGAGGAGGGGGGAGAGTATGCCATTAAAACTAATTTGCCGAATCCTGCATGTTCTAATTCTCCGTGAAATAATGTATATATCATCTACTATTTGCAAAGCTTGCTTAGTTCATAGATAAAAAAAAACAAAATAATTTATAAAAACATATATATTATATATATATATATAATATATATATATATATATATATATATATATATATAATACTATAATATTTATATATAATATATATATATATTTAATATATAATAATTATTTATATATATATTTATATAATAATTATATATTTTATATATATATTTACATAGATAAATATACATATAGTATAATATAAAATATATAAATAATAATAAATATAATAAATAAAATATATATCTAAATAAATTATTAATAAAATATACATACTATAATTAAAATAATAATAAATGAAGTAAAAATAATAAGAATAAATATTTTTATATATATAATAAAATAAAAATTACTAAGAAAAAATAATAATAAAAATAATAAAATAAATAAATATATAATAAAAGTATATATATATATATTATTAGAGAAATAGACAGTCGCTTTTTAATATGTAAAGATAAAAATAATTAAAAAAAAAAAAAAGAAATATTAAAAAAAAACACTAGAGACAGTTGAGTGGTATATTCTAAGTCAACTGGCACAGTGAAAGACGTGGCGAGTCGAGCATATTTATTTTTTCTTTATAATTTATTGCACAGACGTTTAATTTATCAATCATAGAAATTGTTGATTGGCGCGACTTTCAGGCAATAAGAACCTTCGAGGTGGATCTAATACTATAATTTTACTTTCTTCTTGATCTCTCATTCAGTCTTTATCATACTTCTATATACTATATCAACCATATAAAAAATATGTAGGACCCTACCGTACATCTTTGCACATTCTACAAAACTATACTGATATATATTATATTAGCTAGTTGAAGCAGAGAAGTGATTACCTATTACATATCAAAATTGAATACCTAATAATTTATAATATTTAATACTTTATGTTATACAGTTCATAACACGCTCTATGAGGAATAGAAAGCAAGTGATTATCAGCTGTATTGTTAAGTACGCATTCAGTTAATTTAAACTGCGCACTGTAAGGTTGTAAAGAGTTAATTAATCAAAACATTAGATAAGTTACAATCTACTGAGCAGACGAAGAGAGGATGGATGCAAGAGACTAATAACTAGAAGAAAAAGGTCTCATGAATATTATCAAAAATCCCATTATCAAAATTAATCACACTCACTAAGTGTAACCAAGAATAACCTTTGCGTCTACGCGTTATATTCGTGTGACTAGTTGAAAATTCCAAGATCTGCTTAGGTGCTATCTTTGAATGCGATTGTGAACTTGATACAATAATAAATTTTTCTTTACGTGTCTGTTATACAGTTCATATATACTCTTAAGAAGCATAGAACAATAATACTTACTTACAAAGTCTGTTTTCTTTCTATTTACAACTTGTTTTTTGAAATGGAACTCAAAATAGTAGTATCACAATGCACACACACTTCAACACGACAGTAGACAATCATCCTTGTATAGCTGTAAACTAACAACCATATGAATATTATCGCGCTTCAGTTATGTCCTTTTTTAATATTTTAAATCATCTAAGTGTGTTTGTGTGAGATATTGAAAATAGGGACCTATATTACAAATCTTAAAATGTAAATGGTACTTAAATGATAAACTACTGACTTACCATTTTTTAATAAAATATGCATATCTATTTTCCGTGTTATTATGGCGAGTGACATAATTAATACAAAGTAATTGTGTTATGCACAAACTTTAGCTTTCAATCTACAGCAAATCGAATTAAAGCTTACTACCATGAGAGTATTAATATATAAAGACAGACATACACAATACACATGTAAACTACATATAATTATCTTGTTATATCTAAGAGATATTGTAACGACACTCTTATTGACTAGCAAAACGTAGCGTCCATACTTTTTCATATCTCCTTTAATAATATCATAATATTACTTGAATTGATATGTTAAACATATTGTGATCTATAGTACTATTTGTTAAAACTGTGAATTAATTAATCTATCTATTACCTGAAGTTGTCTGAAAGTCAAAAATCCCATTTTAGGGTAAGTTAAAATATACTTCATATTAGCTATTCCTTCCAGAGATTTTAATCGTTGCATTCCAATTTTGTCGAGAATTAAATTTAATGTGATTCGTTTGTTATATTATTTAAATTAGTTATGTTTGTTTTTGTGTTTGCTTGTATTAATTATGTATTTTTGTCTTTTGTGTAAATAATATATATCTCACATATGGAAGAGCAAAATTAATATCTCAAGTGTCAAATAAAACATCAAGCAAGGTAGATTTTGGTTGTCTCTCTGTGGGCCGGGTGAGGAACAGCGTTTGCTATCTCGTGTGTCCCTTCAATTATGTATGAAATCACCGACGGCATGCTTTAATAATTAGGATCTCTTCCAGTATAAAGCAGACAAAAGAAGTGCTTTCGCAGACGCCACGCGGCATACATGTATTTGCGCCTTCAACAGTAGTTAATATTCTCTCGTGTGCTCTATATGTGTTATTTGGAATATATAGGACTATGGTGTAGAGTGCACAGAGTAAGTGAGTGTACGTTTTCCTCTCAATTTTCATTCCTCTATTTCAGTACACACTCCGTAACGGAATTCTTGTTTGAGAACAATGGGTTGAGTATTTAAAGATAAACTTTTATAAAAATATTAGATCATTATTAACTTAAAATTAAAATACCTAAATATAAAAAGTATGCATAGAAAAATACAATGACCACAGCTATATTTTTTATTTTTTTGTAGTATTTATTAGTTGAGTAATTGTTGAAAGATTTATTGCAATAAGCTTCAACTCTATTTGTTTAAAAAATTAAATTTAGCAATCAATATATTTTAAACGAATAGTAAGTAATAGAATAAAGTTTTTTTATTCTTTGTTTACAATAAACTTTTCTATTCTTCTGATAAAAAACTCTGTAGCTCAGTTCATATTTTAATATTAAATCATATATATGATTATATAATGAAAGTTACATTATTCTTCTTATAAAAAAAATAAGCACTTATATCAATTATTTATAAGATTTATAAGAAGAGTTAATTACGAAAAACAGTGTAATTGTAAAGAATTATAGATTTCTTCACCTGTAAATAATGTCACTTGAATATGAAAATAGCACATAAAATAAAATTTCACATATATATTATATTTTGAAATGAACAAAAACCACTGGCTGATGAGTTTGTAGGTCAAATGCTACAGGTCGCTGTATATTTACAATTGTCAGGTCGGGTATAATAGTTTCCTATAACAGTACGTTATGATGTACTCTAAGAGAACTATGTATCCAGAATCCGTTTCGATAAATAGTATAGAAGCATCATTACCTTTATTCTCTTTTTTGAATTCGATGTCCCTTCTACCTCCTCCTGAAAATCAGGGATGTAAAATTAGTATTAGAAGAAGCCTCTGACTTACACAATGATCAGATCAATATAGTTCTCCAAACCTCTAGTATCTTATTTCATAAGTTGTATCTATATTCTATATAAGGATCACAATGAGCTGTACGCATAGTACTCTTCTCTAACTTAATTGATATTATATATTCATAGAGATTTCATAAAAAGTGTAAGGTCCAGTTCAATTTCACATCCCATGGATCTCCTATTGGTGTGCTATCTTAATCTCTTAATGCGAGGAGAGCTCTTATTTACTTCATTTATTATTATCACTCTCATAAAACACATACTCAATTCTTCTCACCGTCCACGCAGATAAAAAAACAATTTTCTGGCTTCCATATTTCTTGAAAGAGGAATAGACATCGAAAATCACTACCCTATACACTCTCAGCTGTTGCACTATGTTGTTTATCACATATTAACTTATTACTTATCTCACGTTTAATTAATATTTCTTTATCCTCCGTTCACTTATGATGATGATGATTCAATTAATAAATAAACTAGTGAAATAATTTTATTCTCTTTAATATTGCTTTCAAAGTACTACATGTAGGTATATTGGACTCCAAAAAAAAACAATTGATCCATCTTTTGTGTGTTTATTTCTAGAATTTGTGGTTGATGTGTAAATATAAAACCAGTTATTAAATAATTATGGTATTTTGAATGTTCTGGACTCGACATAAAAAATCATGAAAATATTTGGAAAGATGAATCATTATTATTAATATATTTATGATTATTATTATTTAACGAAAACATTTTAGCTAGTTTTATTAAGGGTAGAATTTTATGTAAATGTAAATTATATTACTATATAAAAATTAATATCTGTCCTTAAAATGTTTGTTTATAAATTGGCTTTTATATATATATCTATAATATCTTTATATATACATAGTAACTATATACTATATATATATATATTTAGTATATATAATATATATATATATATATTATAATATATTAAATTATTAAAAAGATATGACGTTTATATATGTTAAATATAATTATTGAATACTGTGTAGAAATTCTAATACAAATAGTTATAGCTCATTTTCAAAAGATGAATGGTCATTAAAAAGGAAATGCAAACTTTAGTATGCTCATTTAATCCTTGAGTAATGAATCTCGTTAAGATTTCAAGACTATTAAGTTTGTTAATGGAAGAAGAGCAAGGTTATAATCGAATGTTGAAATTTTCAAAATATGTTGGTAATCTTCTGTCTGTCACAATTTTCAGTAGTTATTTTTTTTCCTTACACCATTTTCTGTGTGGTATTTTCTCTCATCATTTTTTTTTTTTAACTTAACATCATTATTGGTTGTGTGGTGTTGAGGAACGTGATATCTCGTTAGATTTCATCTGTGAGCTATTCATATCCTTACTTTCATAGTCTCTTGTCTGCGTTTACGTCAATTATTCTGTGTTTTCACAGTCCGGCATTTTGACGGTCCCTAACTTTGAGAGACTATACACACATATACATAAAGTTTTTTACTAGTTTCCCGATTTCATTTTATTCTTTCTTCCATATACATAGGGTTTATTGTGACGTTTTTATATTTTATTTTTCTGATACATTTAAAAGATCTTCCTTTCTTCCTTAACCACTGGCGAAATATCGTCCTTCATAAATTTGTCTCTTAATTCTTCTTTATCCACATCATATTTCTTTTTCCAAATAGAGAGTGACACGCCATCTGATACTATTATTCAATGAACACATTGAATCTTTGATCTATACTTCTTATTCCTCTAACGGTACACGAGTAAGTCTCACTACCAGTACAATTATACACAGGTATATCAACATTATCCCTCAAACGTAAAAAGGACTCTTACCGCGCCACTCAATGTATTTTAGCCTATCTACAGCTTCTACTGCAACGAACCTCTTACATTCAGGCACCAGCCACACTTCTCCATCCGACCATTGTTGTACAAGTCAGACTTTCCTACTTTACCATCTATAATGGCTACCCTCATATTCGCGCTCTACCTTTTCTTCATTCCACATATATTCAGCTTAATACCCACCATTTCTACAGTAGAGTTTGTTAATATCTCAGACACCTTGCTCTCATCAGGCGTGTTGAGCTCTAATTCATCTAACATTTACACACATCTGAGTATTTTTCTATATATCCCTCCTAGCTTAGCGCTCATAAAGTGAGAGGTGGAGATATACTACGTCCTCACTCACAAATCGCATACCTTTACTTTCATTAAAAACATAATTTATGATCTTCTCAAACTCACGCTCCTATTACTATAACACCTGTCAAATCTCTACCACTATATTTCTCTATATCATACATCATCTTCAGACTTCGCCTACACAGAATCAAATCATCCCGCATAACAATTTTAGGTAGGGCATCAATCACAATACTCTCAATGTTCATTATCCATTACATTCTAACAACCAACACAAAATATCTGCCATATTTCCTGACATCCCAAGCCTCTGAGAAATTACTTTCATAACTCCCATCGCGATTCATGAGCACCATGATGAGAGAGAATATATCACTAGGATAGCATAAATCACAACCTGCGATCTCATCTCGCGCTATTAATCGGCTAAACACGCAATCACCAGATTTGGACGTCGCATGGTCCTACCCATTCTTGTACATTACATAACACTGCTCACTATACGTCGACTAATCTATTTATCCTCGTGTCGCGATTTCACACAATATTCAGACGCTTACAGCAACCCAAAACACCGATGAGCTTATTGTGGCACTTAATACGACCTGTGGCCATTAAAGCTTCCCGTTATTTATCTCTTATTCCATATTTATCTATTTTTATAATCCTTGTATGTCCAAAATCCATAAAAAAACCACCTGAGAGCATAATCAAGACTGTTGCTAATTCTTACTTCTCAGCCTCTATTATTCTCATCTATCTTGTATTATAT
>JABUQX010055677.1:62500-75000 GCA_015478945.1 Trachelipus rathkii
AAACAAATAAAAAACATTAAAAAAAAAGATATTTAAACTATATTTGCCAATAAAACTATATTAATTTTGTTTGTTAGGTATGAAAGTAAACCTGACCATTTTCTAAAACCTTTAGAGACAAAATAAAGTTTTCAAAAGTTAAAAAATATTTGGTAAATTAATTACATATTTTCGGAAGCAAAAAATTTAGGCCTATTGACAAGTCTCTTATTTTATTCGTAGGCAATACTCTTTAAGAAATGTTATAAATTACCTTTTTTAACTTTTAAACAATAATTATCATCGGATAAACTGGAACAGCTCTAGGTTTGAACTGAATGTATTATAACATAAGAATATTCAATATCTGAGTGTCACATTTCAGTAACTTAATCAATCATACTTTGGATGTTATTATATTAATATTATCAGAAAGTCAAAGTTTTCTCAATGTGTTCTGAGTGATTTGTATTATATAGGAAATTTTATTATTATATTTTAAAATTCTATCTCATGTTTTTAAACAATTTAAAATAATTATGATCTTGATTATAGGTTTCTTTAACACATTATCTGTCAGAGAGTTTTTTTTATGTTCATCAATAGCTTAAATTGTTCTTAATTATACTACTTTCATACAAGACAAATTTACATTTATTTTGTTGAAAATACTACTTAAAAGTCTCAGTAATTATATTATTTATTATTTTAAATTATTCGTTATATTATAGTGAGGATGGTTTATAAATATCATTTTTTAAAATTATTATTTAATTTCTTATTTATAAACCCAATTTTTTTCTATGCAAAATTGAAGGGTGAAAAGTACGGTGGATGAAGTTAGATTTAATATATATACTTATATATAATATATATTATATGTAATATAAATTTAATACATATATTATAATATTATATATATTATTTTATAATTATATATATAATTAATATTATTAATATTATATTTATATATTAAAGTATTATATATATTACAATTTTATAATTATTATATTAATTTAAATATATTATATATTATATATTATATATATAATATTATATAATTATTTTATTCATTATATATATAATATATATATGATATATATATATTAATGTGATGTAGGTTAGTATGATAGGTGATGTTATAGGTTAGTAGTAGGTGTGTGTTGTAGTGTTTATTGTATTAGGTGATTGTTTAAATTGGATAGACGCAGCAATTAAAAGGAATATATTAAAATCTAATATGACTCATATTCCAATGAATTTTATTGTGAACTCAAATTTGTATAGTCTTTTATCAATGAATAATATAAATTGGAAAATTCTTGCAAAGCTCATAAAATTAGAAATTACTCTAACTTTTATGCTTCATCAGTGATATATAAATACAGTGTCGGTGACTGTGATGGCCCTATTTAAACATAGGAAAGGCTACTCGTAGTCTTTTAATTCGCATTGCTGAACATAATGGTATCTCCTATAGAATTATTTGGATAATCAATTTGCACCATCCCTATATTCTGCGACTGCAATTATCCTTTTCTATCCTCAGAAAATTGATCATCCTATACAGAATTTAGTATAAATTTCACTATTTTTAAACTTTGTAAAAGAAACTTTATTTATATAGACCTCTACATTCTTTTGAATCTTATATATTTGACTAACATAGCTCTTCCAATAAGGCTGAATGGAAATTTACACACTGAAAAATATTTTATATAAATATTGAAGTACAAAATTTCAAAAGTGAAGAGAGTTGACTTTTACCATCTATTGGCAGATCATTTAATTTTATTCTTATTTATATTTATTTATTCACCCAATGAACGCAACTAATATCTTTTTCTTTTATTATATTCATTTCTTCAAAATTATTGTAAATTTAGTTCAGAGCTCAATTATATTTTAACTTTTACTTTAATTATTATTATATTATTTATAACATGATAAGATGTTTTAATATTCCTTCATATTACCTTACATGTAATGTATGATTCTAAATTGAAAATTCATAGTAGGTGTATCTTTAATTATAATGTTTACTTTACGATATTTGGCTGCAGTTATTTTGGTAATTGTTATCTGTAAATTATTATATATTCCTAATTAGTGTCACTACCTTTAATTACTAATTTAAATAATAATTCACCTATACCTAATTTCTACCCTATTAAATACTGGTTAAAATTTTAAGAGGGTTACTCTTTTACAATATAATAATTTCACTCCCTTAGGGCTACACTAGATTAGGTACAATATTGTGGATTCTTATATTATGTGAGGGTTATTCTATCGGTATATCTATTTGGTATTAATATATATATACTATATATATATATAGTGGATCATTACACGGTTTTTGTAGCCAGACCACAGCATAAAATTCCCCTCTACAATAAAATCACTTTAAGTCCTATTAATGAATTTTACACTCTTATTATACATTTTTATCTTATTCATCACCTATCTGACAAACCTCTACACATCTTCAATTTATTCTAAACTTACCTTTATTAATATACTACAATTTAAGTTTTTCTTTCGGTCTCTTACGGGAGATTTGTTTCGATATAACCGTATTAATTACCATCTATTTCCATATAACCCTAAACCATACTACATGATCACATCTCGTTAACTATCTTTAATCTCATTTACGACTTTCTTTCACACATCACTATACACAATTCTCTACATGTTTAATTAATCTCATTAATAATAGTTCTTCTGAACCAACTAGTGAAATGAATATTTTAACCACTCTGAATCATGAGCTTGTATTTTTAGATCTATCATAATATAGCCTTATTTAACTTCACAGAGTGATATGTATATATATAATATATATTATTATCATATATATATATATACTACATTAGTGTTCATCCAGTTTTAGACACATAAAGCAATACCCGAGACAAGTTCAATAATACCTTCAAGAGCTTACGAATTTATATCCCTATATATTCACCAAACGGTATATATATAATATAATATTTGTGTCAATAAAATTTTATCTTATATTGCCTTTTACAACTTTCGTCTTTTATTCGTCATTAAAATAGATTCCTATTTCCTACCGAACTATAATATCTAAATATATAATAAATCTACAGTGAATACTTGCCCTTCAGCAACTTTTAAGCCAGTTCTAATAAATTTCTTTCACACCAAGGACTCATCCTCACTATCACACCATCACCTGTAACTGTATATATCTAATCTTGAATATAAACATTATTTTACATATCCTTTTGGGTTCGAGTCTATATCTAAACCACGACGGGGTTTCTTATCTACGAACGCATGATTACACAGTTACAACAATCTCGACTTACTTCTAATTGCTCTAAACTTTCTTAACAGATTTCCTCCAGGCGCAGTGACTAGCAGCTTTAATTTTGACTCATAGGTATCATAAGGCACTCTCAGGCAGGATCCTGTCACGACTATCCTTACAACCCACAATTACGTTTTACGAGTGTTAAATATCTCTTTATGTCCGGGCTAGCCGTTGTACTTTTGCTCAATACCTTCTAACAAAACTCTTACCTTTCCTCTACTAGTCGATTCCTACTCGTTGGCCTATACTCTATAAACGCATCTATTTGATATTTGTTCAGGTTGGGGTATAGCTCACTGATAATAAGACAGCACAATGCACCCTTCACTCAACAAGGCATACTCCAAAATCACATATTAGTGATTCTTAAATAACATATTATACTAATTTATCAACTCTCCTTACTCTCATTTAATAAATATCATCGCTTATTATAATTACATATTTACGGTTCGTTTGGGATTTAAACTTTCACTAGGAAGTATATACTCAACTATAATATACCATTATATTAAATTATATCTATAACAACTACATTAAGGGAGCATTACCTATTACTAATTTATAACTGTCATTCTTATGCAAACTCATGCAACATTGAACAATGATTATTATACCATTTAAACCTAAAATTTAAAATACATTTTCTCTTTTCTTAGCTTGGCATATTTGTTAAACTATCTAAATTAAATTTGGCTTTCAATGGCACACTTAGGGATTTCTAAAATGAAAGCACCAGAATTTCTGAATAAGTTATCAGTTTCTGTCACACTAATTGACATCTCAGGTCAAACTAGTCTTTACATCTAACCTTAATGAGAATCCATACTCTACATACCACAATACTACTTATCTGAATATTTAATTGATCAGGGAAATTGCAAAGACTTAAACAGTTACTCAAGTTAGTTTCCCTTATCAGCCTCATTTTTAACGGTTAGTCATAACAGTGTGTTTATCATCAACTGGCCTCACTCTGCTCGGCGCCAGTCCTTTCGTATTACTATCAGAGCCGCCTTCACTCTCCGACGTGGGTTGTGTTGTTACGGTTGTCTACTGCTCAGGTCCGACCCAGAGCATATCTTGAACCAAACATTGTTCTTTTAACACAAACTCTAACCATGCGCCTTATACTCCTATCTTTCATTCATCAGGAATTCTGATCATTATTCAGTCATGCTAAAACTGCTTAACATCTAAATATTCACTCATATACGATCAAGACTCTTGGCCTTTGGAGCTAATGTAAATCTTCAGGCACCGTCTGATTTCTTTTCTTGTTACTACTTCGTTATCGAAGTAACATTAAATCACTCTGACGGAGGATTGTGAAAGGAATTTTACAATTTACTACCATATAAACCGTTTCCTTTGACCTCCTTTAATTCTAAGACATTTTTCATATCTGGCTCTCTCAATATATTACCGAAGCATAAGAAAAACGTCTTATTTCTTACTTATTTGATATATTCGCGTCTCTCGCATCACAAACAATTAGAACAAAGTTCCATACCACAAATTTCGTTGTCGTTTATGAAACTAATTCGAATAACTGTAAACTTCACTGCTCAGTCACTTTAATGCGAAAGGAGGATCTTATACCCCATTAGGTTATTCCATTAGTATCCATTGGAGGATAAACCTTATCGCTGTCGTGACTAAAATGAGCGCGCTTTACTATGAGGGGATCAGATCTTCTCGCTACTCTATGGAATATTATATATTATAATTTTCTTACAGATTTGGCGTTACAGTTGTACAGTCTATTCACAACTCTCCTTTGTTCACGCAGAATAATCTGGGATGAGTTACCGATCTCTTCACTTTTTTTTTTAAACTCTTTCGGGTCTCCATCTTCAAATGATGAAATCCTTATATTTCTTTATAGGACGGCGCTGATGCTCAAATCTCTTAGACATCGTTTATTGCATTCTTAGCATATTTTTATGTATACTATTTATGTTTTCTCCTACGTTATCACATTTGTTGCTTTGGAATTGTTAATCAATTTATATCTTTGGTTGATAATTAAGGGAATTTATTTAGTGGCGATTGCTTTCGGGCTCTCTCAACATTTACAGAGTACCAATTTTCTTCTAATTCTTGCATGAGAATCTTTTATAATTATTTCACTCACAAAGGAATTGTATTAAATTAGACTGGTTGACAATTCTAAGTCTTTAAATATTCTTTAAATATTAAAGGTAAATTTATTCTTCATTTAAAATTAATTTTAATGTTCCACTAATCCACTTCTCACGTTAAAATTAATCTTTCATTAAACATTTAAATAAATTACTGGTTTTTTAAAGGAGGGACTATTTAGGGGTCAGTAAACTTTCTTTTTTGTTAGGTACACGGTCCTACACCTGCGGCATGCCATAAATAGACTTTTGAATTGTGGGTAAACTGTCTTCTTATTCAACGAAAAATTATCTCGATATCACTCACATTAAATTTCGGTGGTCTAATAACAAATTTTTCACATAATGCACTTCTCATAAGGATAGAAATTATGTAAGTTGACCTAATTAGAGTTTAAACTTTTATTTACGTCTATAGGAGTGTCATTATTGCCTCCATTGTTGGCTCTGTCGCTAGAATATATAACTTTATTAAAAATTTTTGGTATCAGTTATTGTTATTATCAACTTTTATTATTATTCTCCGTACATTTTTTTTTTTTTTTATTATTTTTTATTATTTTATTATCTTTGGAAAAATTAAATAAAATTATGTTTTTTTAGGTTAATAAAATTTTAGATTTTCAATGTATATATAATGTATATAGAATGAACGCGTATAAATGATATAAGTGCATCATTGCACTGATTTGTCAACTAACTATTAATTTGGTTAATTAAGACGGTATGTTAACATTATTATTTTTTTAATTAATACATTCGAGTGTCTTAAATAGGAAAAACACTAATTTACTCCAAGATCATTTGAATTATAGACAATTTATTTTGGTAATTATTAGTAAGAATAATTTTTCACCTTCGCTAGCTTGTTTTTATAAGTTCAATTCTATATGTATACTAGTCATAATACTTATAGCTTCTTAACTTTTACATTAATATATAACAAGGTCTATATTTATTTGTACTATTAAATATATTTTGAATTAAACTAAGCCATTACTTATAGGAGGTTTTCACGAAGTTATTCCATCTCTATTAACAATCTTCAACGTATATTGCTTATTATTAATATTGTATAAGATTCGTGTTATAACTAATTATAAACCTTGCCTTAACTCATATATACTGAATATTATTATATATTCATAAATAAATTTTTTTTTATATTCACAAATTAAATAAAAATGTTTCATCATATTAAAGGTTAGATTACCTATGGTTTTTTCGTGGGTCCAGTAAATTTACAATAAACATAGTTAGTAGATTTTTTTTGTATATATTTTTAGATGGGTACAGTTAACATTCAATGTCTATTAATTATAGTTAGGCACAGGGAATTATAATTAGAAAAATTTAGTCAATCATAATATAATATTAATATATATTATATTATATATAATATATATATATATTATATTTATATTATAATATTATAATATTATATTAATATATTATAATAATATTAATTAAATATATATTATTATAATATATATATATTATATTATATATTATATATATTATATATATTATATAATAATATATATTAAATATATATATTAATATTTTTATAATATAAATAATAATATTATATATTTTTTAATAATAAATTAATAATTAAAATATAAAATAAAATAATTTATGAATATTTACAAAGTAAATATTACATATCATATATATATATATACAGGTTAATATTATATTTAATTATAAAATATAATATATTATATATAATTTATTATATATATAATATATATATTATATATATATATATTTAATATATCTATTAATATATATTATATTTATATTAATATATAATATATATATATATAATTTCATATTATATTATATTAATATATTTATAAAATATATATATAATATATAATAATTATATTATATTATTATATTAATATATATAATATAATTAATAGTATAATAATAATAATAATTATATTATATGATATTATAATAATAATATAATATATATTAATAATATATTATATATATAATAATATATATATTATATATTATATTATATATATATTTAATATTATATAATTTATATTATAATATAATATAAAATATACATACATGTATCATAATTTTCTCTTTTGATATTCGTAATACAATACAGAATTATTATTATATATAAATATTATAATTATACATATATATATAATATATATATTTATATATATATATTATATATAATAATATATATTAATATATATTGTTATTATTATTTTAATACTAGTCTATATATGTTTATATATATATATATATACATTATATTATATATATTATATATATATATATATATTATATTAATATATAAATATAATATATATTAATTATATATATTAATATATATTATATATTTATATAATAATATATATAGTAATATATATATTTAATTTTTATATATATATATATATATTATATATATATTATAATTATAACAATATATATAGTAATTAATATTTAATTAATTAATTATTTATAATTAATATATATAAATCTAATAATATTATTTAATTTAAAATCGGATTGGCTCCATACAATAATATTATATACAAAAAAAGACTTTTACAATATAAATAATTTTATTTAATATATTATTAATAAATAAGTAATAAAATTTTCTATCTCTCTCTCTCTATAGTTTCATTTCAAATATAAAATTATAATAAACTCCTAACAATTATTTAATATATTTAAAATATACATCATTAAAGTATTATTATTATTGTATAGGTATATATACTATATAAGTTATTTTCTATTATTTTGGAAGTATTTTCTTTATTTTTTTTTTTAAATATTTCCAATATTAATCCTATCTACCTATCAATTATTCAGTGGTCGCAATTATTCCAATATATATATTAATTAATATATAAATATATATATTTATATATTAATATAATATATATAAATATATTAATAAATATATCTATTTAATAATAATATAATATTATATTAATTATAATTATATTATTCCATATAGTATATATATATATATTAATTATAGTATTATATATTTATTATATATAATAATATATTAATATATATTAATTAATAATATATATATTTTAATATAAATATATATATATTAATAAATATATTATATAATTAATTATATATTATATATATATGATATATATATATTAAGTTATATTATATATTTATTACATCATATATATTATATATATATATAATTATAATAAAAATATATAGCTATCTTATAAAAAAACATTAATTATTTATATATATATATATATTAATTATATATATTATTAATATTATTATATAATAATTAATATATATATATATATTAATAATATATATATATATTACTATATTAATATATATATATATAAATATAATAATTATTATATATCTTATTTATTTCTCCTTTCAGCAAGATAACAATATTCAATAACATTTTCCTTCTTTTAAATTTAATAATATATATATATATATAATATATATATATATATATTAATTATTTAATTATATATTATATATATATATATATTATATATATTATATTATAATATATATATTAATATATTATGTTATTATTACTTGCAATGCACTCAATAATATCATTTAGTTTAGGTTTTTATGGAAATTATTAATATTGTTTAACATATTTGGGGGAGGTCGTTGGGTAATACTACGGTTTGGGTTATTTAGTATGTTAATGTATACACGGGATAGATTATACATAAGGAAAGTGATTCTGTAAAGTCATTCAATAGTCAAGATAGTGAAGCAGTTTGATATTGAAAATCAAAAGAAAAAACTCTTATATGTAACGTTGTTTTATGCTTTTAGTAAAGCCAAAGTGCCAAAGCGAGTTAAAATCTTTTTCTGTGATTAATAATAATAAACTTTAATAAATATACTCACTGTCTACTATTTTGGATACCATATCCTATTTAAAGTAGGCATCCCCTGACAAAAGTATCCAAGGCCTTAAATATATATCAGAAGTAAGGAAAATTATTATAAAGTATCAATCAAAACAGTCACCTATGAGATGTAGTGACGACAAGGTTGGTTTACAAATTATAGTTATTATCCAAACCCTCAAAGAAGGAATAGCGGTGAGTAATGGAATTAGTATTAAGTATTATGAGTATTAAAAAGGAATAGAAAAATAGTAATAACTCAAGGGTTTCTTTCTAAATGAATATATCTTCCATCTATATAGAGGTAACTAACAGGAAACATAAGTAGATTAGTGTTAGCATATATAGTACCCTAGTTTCTTATCCTTCAAAGGATTATTACTACTAAGGATGACTCAATTGTACTATTCTATGTAGGGCACCACCGATAATATATGTATATATAATATGTTAGGTAGCATTGGAAAGCTTGTAATAACCTATATATTCTAACAATTAGACTAAATGAACGAATATAAAATAAATTATAGGTAACAGTAAAGAGTCTCTATCATAAGTTAGTACACTGAGATGCGTGAATCATACATAGAAGTGTCAATAAGTGGATATCATTTTTGAATGATAAACTGCTTTAGATCGTTGAAAATAATAGTTTAAAGGATAATTGCATATCATATTGCATATTTTATAATATGATATAAAAATTTAAGATATATTAATCATTTAATATATTACAATTAAATATCACGTCAGGTATACCTCACCTCTAATATATATAAATAAAGTAATAATATAATCTAATATATATAATCTATCATATATATTATATATACCATATAATTTCGTTCATCCTAAGTGAGGGAAGCCAATTTTACTTTATATATATATATATATAGTAGAATTTATATACTTTCAATATAAAATATTTCGAATAAGTAACTTACTAATGTCACATACAATATATATATATAGTATTATAATATATATATATTATATAATATATACATATATTTTATATATATATAAATATGTATATACATTATACATGTATATATATATATAAATATATATATATACATATAAATATATGTATATCAAAATATCATAAATACAGTAACATCTTGTAAGCATAATTGTACTTTTTATATTTTGTATAATTTACCATATTGAGTTGGTTCTTATAATGTAAAAGAATTACATATCCACCACCTATTATCGGAAACAAAAATCCACTTTATAAAATAAATAACAAAACTTTGGTTAGAAAAAAGAAAAAAAAGAAAAGATTAGCACTTTAATTGGGTGAGGAATGTATAATTACCAGAAGAGGGGGGCGCGGGGGAATAGGGCCGTAAACGATTTTATCGTTAATTGAAAGTCCCGCTTTTTTAATCAGGGCTCTAGTCTTTTTGAGTAGGCCGAGGAAAATAAGTTAAGAATTTAACGGACCACGGATAAAGATCGAATTGGAATTACTTTAGAAAGCTCGAAGCTGATAGTTCGTGCAAGAAATCGCGGAAATAACGATGAGATGTAACGAACTGGACGAGTAATTGCCGTAACTTTATGTCGTGCGACGCAAAAAAAAAAAATTTTATGGTTGGCGTGTGGTAGTGCAGAGATAGGGGGTTGGTTTCTGGAATGGGAAACGACTATAATTAACGATAACTGTTACAGATCAATCATAAATGACAGGGAGAGTTTGGTAATGGGCCGAGGGTAATTATTTTGTGTGATAAATAAAGTATAAATGTCTTGAATGCACAATATGGTAGTCACAGGTATATAATTTTAAAGTTAAAGATTAAAACAAATCATTTATTCTTAGTGTAGATATACCACCCAACGATAAATGGATAAAGACATTTCTAAAATATAAACAAATATAACAAAGATATATATAATCATCCAAAACACAAACAAAAAAGCTCATTGGATGAGGGTCCCAGGCATTAACAAAAAAAAATCAAGTTATAAACCAGTTATAACTCTAGATTTCTCTTTGCATCATCTCCCCGACCTGAAAATCGACTAATAGAATCCATTCATTAAAAATTGCAGATATATGGGCTGTTAAGGCAGAGTTCGGGACATCATTAATTAAATCATTTAACAAATTCAACTATATTCAGATAGGTTTTTGCAACATAAGACCTTATCAATTTAGGAATTATTTTCTTTAAAAAATATATTACTCCTTGTTACATTTAGACCTTTAATCATGCGTTTTGATAATTTTTATTTTATTTTATTATTATTATTATTATTAATTTTATTAGTTATTCATTATTATTTAATTTTTATTATTAAAATGATTATTATTGTTCTATTATTATTACAGTTATAATTATTAATTACTATAAATTACGGTGTTAGTTCAATTGACGTTCGTAATAGAGATTTCTTAACGTTAAATTATTATTATTCTATTTTATTATTATTTATAATTACTTCATAATTACTATTTTTTAAGCTTTCATTATTATTATATTATCTCATTATGTATTATTATTATTATTATTATTATTCATTATTATTAATTATTTTAATTCATTATTATTATTATTATTTAAACATTATATTATTATTCACATTTTATTTTTTTTTAAAATTATTAATTATTTAGGATTAATACAAGTTATTAATATAATATATAGGGATTATAAATTCTTTTTATTATTTTAGTTATTTATTCTATTGTTAAGATTTATCTAATTTTTTTACTATTATTATTATTTGATTATTTGATTGCACATTATTTTATTAATTCAAGAGAAGGATATAAAGATCCTTGGAGTTAGAACTGTTTATGATGTTGATTTAAATGGAAATTATTATTAATTGAAGAAGTTAATTAATTATTGCTACCAAATTATTCTTCTAATTTGTATTATACAGTGTTTTTAAAATTATTTTCTCAGCTTAACTTGTGGTTTTGGTAGATTATTTACTAGTCAGGTCAAATTGCAATTTTATGATTTATTATTGGCGCTTTATATGTCATGTTTTTATTAGTACACGAGCCTATTTGCTTATACAACATTATGTCTTCATTATTAATTTTACATTTATATTTATCATTTTATTTTATGTTTATAATATTTGTATTTACATCTTTGA
>JABUQX010055677.1:80000-81170 GCA_015478945.1 Trachelipus rathkii
TCCTCTGCAATGACGTTTGCATGTTCAGTAATCTTTACGCGTGTTACAACTTCAGTTCTTTCAGGACAGGGAAAAATCTTCCAGGCACGTGGCGGTGTGCTGCCTAGTCCAGGTTCGGGTCCGTGCCACTGTTGATTCCTTGAAATGATAAACTGTTTTAGAGGGAGGGTGTGCAGAACTAACATCGTCAGGGTTGAATTTTCTCTGGCGTGTCATAAGGCAGGTGGAAGTGTTACAAGTTAGATCTTGTCCCTTAAAATCTGAAATTCATTAACCTTTGGTGATTAAGTAAAACGTCAGAGCAGTCATCTTCAAGAATTAGCCTTCAATACCTTTCAGACTTCAGAAAATTAATGCAGATTAGGTTATGGATCCTTGAAATCATAGCAAAATGCTATCTCCTTTACGTCACTAAAAAATAATTTAATTCAAGCAAGAAATATCCTTTCTGATTCCTCATTTCAACGCCTATTAATCTCTAGTAATTTGGACAAATTGCAGATGGGTGAGAAAACTTTTCAACGGCTTTGGCTTCTTCCCCGTCTTTCTCCTTACTTCTAGTTATTCTGGACCGACACAAATGCTCGTTTTATACATTCTTTCTTGAAGTTCGGAACAATACCAGGCAAAGTCCTTTGATATCTAATAGTCAAATTAGTTTAGACAATGTTCATGAGTTATTGTCTATCTAACTAGCATCCAGTCGCTAATTTAATGTCAATATTGTAATTTCATCCTAAAAATGTTATTTTCTTAAATTTGAACGCAAGCATATTTTCTGGGAACACCACAATAATGCTTCCGAGTCTGCACAATAACCCTGCCTTTCATAAAAAATACTTTTTTCTGTTCTTAGAATTCATTAATCTCTGTGAAAGTTTGCCGCAAGACACTTGTTCCGATAAAAGACGCCGACAACCGCATTTAAGCAATTAACCGTACTTTTATTTCTCTGTCGCATTTTTTAATTGAAGCAGTAAAAATGAAAGCAGGGTGTTATCAAATTCTCAAAAATGCTCACTTCCCTCAACTACCTACCGGATATAAACATTCCGCATACAACTAAGCCTAATCCATTTTTCTTTAATGTCTTGGGCTTTTCAGGATTTTGCTCAATAGAATCTATTTCTTGAATTATGAATATTTTATTTTCTATAGTTTTATTCTTTT
>JABUQX010055678.1:0-10000 GCA_015478945.1 Trachelipus rathkii
GGTGTTCAGCATTTCCAAAATCAATGTAGTTGATTCGATTGTGCAATTAGAACACTAGGCCGAACTTATATTAGTTCGATTGTTTAATTAGGACAATAAATTCAACTACAATAAGTTGGATCGAATCGTTAAGAAAGTCGATGAAAAACCTCCACAAAGTCCAAATGATCAAAGATTCGTTAGGAGAAAGAGATCTAAAGTATCATCCATTACACTAGCATCTCTCTCTCTCTCTATCATATATAAATTATAATATTTATATATATATAATATTATATATATATAGTATAGGTATTATGGGTATGTATATTAATATTGATATGTTATGTATATATATTATATATATAATATTATAATATATATATATAGTATATATATATAGTGAAATAGGATTTCTACTTTCTTCGCGTAGATTAATATTTTACTGAAATATTTCTTCGCCCTTGAGGTTTTGATAAATAACATATTTGTAAACTTTAATTTAACACATATCAAAATGAAGAACACTTTCATGATAACAAAAATAAAAATATTAGAACAGCCAAGCGTTCGCGTTCGTCTACTAAACTCATCGTCTTAAATAAGGTTGAAATTTTTCTTCATGATGCCCTATTTCTTCTTTTGAATTATTTGGCTACTTGGGTAGAGAGGATGGATCTTTTTTGACGATGTGGCATTTTTTAAATAGATTTTATTTTCTTCAGTAATTTTTCCAGAGAGCGTGATTCTTTTAGGTATAGGTTAGTTGTTCCGTCAATTGGAATTTCTCCTTTCTGTAGATTGAAGTTGTTTGTGTTTTTAATGATGAAGGATTCAATCAGTTTTCTGTTTTCAGTGTTTTGTATCGTTTTTATGATAAAGAGGGAGTTCGTGTTGATTTTGTGGTTATTAGTTTGGCGGTGTTTTACGAGTGAAGATGATTGTTTGTCCTTTTTTAGGTCATCTTTGTGTTGAGAGATTCCCAGTCTCCCATATTTAAACAGAAGGACAGTTTTGACAGAGGATATTTGATAAATGCATTCATTTGGTTAAGAGGGGCATTTTGAAGGTTTTAAAACTTGTTTTACAAGATTATGTTGTTTGATTTTACTGTGTGTATGGAATTTGGAATGCAGTTACGTAGGATGTTTTTTGGTATATTGGGGATAGGTAACATGTTAGAATATGAACTATTGTTATTATAAATTTTTAAATATTTCTGTTTTGCTTTACGTATTGATTTATTTATATGGTTATGGGGATATTTTAGTTTAAGAAAAATGTTTTTAAGAAAGTTAATTTCGGCTTGTAAATATTGTGGGCTGCATAGTTTAAAGGCACGGAGGAATAAGTTACTCATGACCGCTATTTTTGTGGAAAAATCGTGGGCGGAGAACCAGTGAATATATGAAGGATTTGAAGATGGTTTACGGTAAATGCTGAAAGTTGGGAATTGATCTATGGACCAAGTTATTTGCAAATCAAGAAAGTTTATTTTGTTATTTATTGTCTTTTCTACTGTAAATTTTATATCATTGTGAATATTGTTAATAAAGTTTAATAATGTTTTTATATCTATATCCTGAGGTATTAAGGAAAAAACATCATCTACATAACGGTACCAGATTATGGATGGAAATTTTGGGAAGATATGATAAGTTTCTATTAGTTCCATGAATATATTACTAAATACAGGTGAAAGAGATGATCCCATGCATAAACCAGAAATTTGTTTGTAATAACTATCTTGAAAATATCTTGACCTCTAGTCCCGACGAAGTGTTTCGCATACGAACACGAAAGCTTGGCTGTCTAATTATTTTTATTAATTTTATTTGTTATTCATAAAGTGCTATTATTTTTGATATAGTTTATTTAATGTGTTAATTAAAATTTACAATTAAGTTCTTTATCAAAACCTCAAGGGCGACGAAAATTTCAATAAAATACAATCTTTGCGAAGAAAGTAGATATCTTATTCACTACATTATGAACCCTGCATTCCAACAAGAGGTAATTCTAATTTTGAACTTAAACTACATCCTGAAAAAAGTGTTCTATAAATATCTTGATTCCTTAACAACTGCGAATCTTACAAAATGCAATATATGTTTTCTACAAAATTGTTTAAAAGATTGCATCATACCGAATAGCTTAATTCCAAAATATATATATATCAACAGAAGTGACCCATTTCCAATTATTTACAATCATTTACTGAAAAACAAAATAGAAGGACTAAAACAAGAACTAAAGAAAAAATTTAGCAAAAATTACCAAAACTTCAAGCACCTTCAACAATATTATAATAATAATTACGAAGACTTTAACTTATTTACCAAAATTTTGGACTATGCCTATCATATTAGAGATCGAAAAGTTAACTTAAGAAACACCTATCTCAAAACAAAATTGGACGATCTTTTCAAAAATAGCCCTTGGAACCTACAAACAAATTCATCTATTATTGTTAACAAATCAAACTACAATCTAAACCCCACAGAAAAATCATTACTAAGCTTTGGCTTAAGTTTTGCTTTACCAAACGATGATCCATGGATACAACTTACAAAAAATTTCAACAACTGGAAAAAGTACAATAAAAAACCAGAAATAAATAGTGATATTCTCTTCGGCATTATACTGCAATTACAAAAAGAGTTCCTGAAACACACAGGTTTTCCTAGAAGGTTTTTTAATGCACTGACTAACTTAAAAAAGAACAAGGATATAGCCATTTCTACTGTAAATTTTATATCATTGTGAATATTGTTAATAAAGTTTAAAATCACTAGATCTCCTTAAAGACGAAAATACATATACCTCCATAAACAAAAACCCTCTAAAAAACTCCCAACAACTTTTCAATAATTCTTTATTAAAAATTTTACCTAATCAGGAAATCCTAACTCAAAAATTTAATGCATACCTTCCAACACTTTCTAGTAAACCCAAAAAACACACAAAGAAAACATGCCAGTACGTCCAATAGTTTCAAACATAAATTGTATTACAAATAACCTATCAAAATGGCTAGCTTCCCAACTACAACCTCTAATTGGCAATATATCATCCTCACACATAAAAAATTCGGAACATTTCATACAACTTGTACACAATAAAAAATTCTCAGATTATACTATAGTCAGTTTTGATGTTGTGTCATTATTCACAAAAGTACCGGTAACTTTCACTCTGGATTTACTAGAAAACCATCTCTCCCAAAATAATATTAGTCTACAACCTACTTTTAATACGATAAAACAACTAATCAATCTCACATTGGATCATTCATATTTTAATTTTCAAGATAGTTATTACAAACAAATTTCTGGTTTATGCATGGGATCATCTCTTTCACCTGTATTTAGTAATATATTCATGGAACTAATAGAAACTTATCATATCTTCCCAAAAATTTCCATCCATAATCTGGTACCGCTATGTAGATGATGTTTTTGCCTTAATACCTCAGGATATAGATATAAACACAGTATTAAACTTTATTAACAATATTCACAATGACATAAAATTTACAGTAGAAAAGACAATAAATAACAAAATAAACTTTCTTGATTTGCAAATAACTTGGTCCATAGATCAATTCCCAACTTTCAGCATTTACCGTAAACCATCTTCAAATCCTTCATATATTCACTGGTTCTCCGCCCACGATTTTTCCACAAAAATAGCGGTCATGAGTAACTTATTCCTCCGTGCCTTTAAACTATGCAGCCCACAATATTTACAAGCCGAAATTAACTTTCTTAAAAACATTTTTCTTAAACTAAAATATCCCCATAACCATATAAATAAATCAATACGTAAAGCAAAACAGAAATATTTAAAAATTTATAATAACAATAGTTCATATTCTAACATATTACTTATTCCCAATATACCAAAAAACATCCTACGTAACTGCATTCCAAATTCCATACACACAGTAAAATCAAACAACATAACCTTGAAACACAGTTTAAAACCTTCAAACAATAACCCAAACATAGATTCAGGCAAATATTCGCGAATGCAAATGTGATAATTGTACACAAACATATATAGGTGAAACTAATAATTTTAGCATCCGTTTCTCTCAACACAAAGATGACCTAAAAAAGGACAAACAATCATCTTCACTCGTAAAACACCGCCAAACTAATAACCACAAAATCAACACGAACACCCTCTTTATCATAAAAACGATACAAAACACTGAAAACAGAAAACTGATTGAATCCTTCATCATTAAAAACACAAACAACTTCAATCTACAGAAAGGAGAAATTCCAATTGACGGAACAACTAACCTATACCTAAAAGAATCACGCTCTCTGGAAAAATTACTGAAGAAAATAAAATCTACTTAAAAAATGCCACATCGTCAAAAAGATCCATCCTCTCTACCCAAGTAGCCAAATAATTCAAAAGTAGCCAACCTCATCATGAAAAAAAATTTCAACCTCTAGTCCCGACGAAGTGTTTCGCATACGAACACGAAAGCTTGGCTGTCTAATTATTTTTATTTTTGTTATTCATAAAGTGTTCTCATTTTTGATATGTGTTAATTAAAGTTTACAAACAAGTTCTTTATCAATACCTCAAGGGCAAAGAAACATTTCAGTAATATATATATATATATATTTTATTATATAGTATATATATATATATATATATAATATATATATATATTATATTATATATATATATATATATAATATATATACTTATTTATAGGTATATGGTATAGTATTATATTAATATATATATATATATATATATATATATATACAGTTCTTATAATGAGGTGTTTCAATACATACTTTTTACTATTGACGTGTACTCTCTTTACTTATGGTTAAAAGCTTTAAAAGATAAAAAATCAGCTACTGTGGCTGCGGCTGGGAGAGAAATTATAAGGAATGATGATAGATATCCGAAATTGATTTGCACGGATAATTGTCGCGAATTTCTAGGCAGAGAGTTTCAAGAAATTATTACTGAATATGATATAGGATATTATAACATATTTTCTGTAAATAAAGCTGCTATTGTAGAAAAAGTTCAATGCACGATCAAAGAACGAATGCACAGATACTTTACCAAGATGAATACATTTAAGTATATTGACATACTGGATGATCTAGCTTATTCTTATAACAGATCTTTCCATAGAACTGTAAAGACAACTCCTTTAGAAATGCTGAAGACACCATCTGTGATTCAGCAAAACCCAAGAGGTGTAAAAATTAAAGATAAATCAGGCATAATCGTGACTGATTATGTAAGAGTGTCGAGAGCTGATGACAGGTTTAGAAAAGGATATGAAGCGGTCTGGTCTAGAGAAGTTTTTAAAGTGAATGTTATTCGTGAATTTGAGGATGAGGGACTAAAATTATATTATCTTAAAGATTTAGATGGATAACTTATAAAAGGAGGATTTTATAAACAAGAAATATAGAAAATACGGTTCGACCCTGAGAGTAATGTATATAAAATAGAAAAAATATTAGGTTCAAAAGGTATGGGTAAAAATAAACAATATCTGGTGAAATGGGTGGGCTACCCTGTCAAGTTTAATTCATATATAAAAGCTAGTGAAATCAAGAAACATTAATCATTAGTCATTGTAATCATGGAAAGTGTAGATCATTTCTATTTAACTCTGCCATCTTCGGCATCTTTGGATCTACATCCTGATAATAAAGTCTCAGATTTTACAACATAGTTAATGAATCCTATCCACCTTGAAAGGGGCATGTATGAGGTAGGACTGTGCGAAATGATATTAGATGCAAATATTCGTCACTGGATAATGATACATAGAAATGCAGATTATGTTAATAATACATTAAAAATAAAAAACATCCACGAATTAAAAATCGCCATATTGAAAGATAAAGTATATTTCTATGAGAAATTTGTGCTAAAACGGGGATACTACAGATCTATAGCCGATGTTTAGAGTTATTTAAACACACAATTTTAAACACACACACAGTAAGATGTGTAAGGATTTAATATTCATCACTAATAACCCGGTAGGAGAGGATAGGGTTTTAATCAATATAAGATCGACAAAGGGTTCAAACTTGAAAGACCATGATGTGTTTATCATTAGGCGATCGGATTGGTTTTGGAGATGTGTGTATGAGCGTGATGAGGTAATAGATCATTCTACAAATATTACAGCTGTCCTCAATCACAGCTGTGAAAAGTGAAATGAGGAGCGTGCAAGACACTATATTACCCATAATGAAACAGCCTTCTCACTTAATTATGTATTCGTGCCTTCAGAGATGTTGCAAGATCAGGGGATGGCTTACATTTACACCGATATAGTTGAACATCAATATGTGGGGGGCACTAAAGCCCCTTTATTAAGGGTGGTTCATTTCCCTAAAAAAGGGAAAAGTTATATCTTTTACTAATGTTCATTATTGACCTCCCGAGTCGCTCACATTTCGGCTCTGTGCGATTGCATGTAAAGGACGTTGAAGGCAGACCGTACCCATTCACAGACGGGACACTATTGTGTAAAGTTCATATTAGAAAGAAGCAGACTCATTAACTACAATATGATGGACTATTTTTTTAACAGAGTAGAAAATCTTTCCTATATGCTGTTAGAAAACCTTCTAGAAATAAAGATAAGCATAAGATTATATAAAAGTGATGTAGTTAGATATATTTATTCATTCATTAACTTACTCTCGCAGTGTAAAGATAGTGCAAGACAGAAGCTCCGTTAATAATGTATAACGAACAAAATTACAAAGAGGATATGGACTGGGTGGATTTTTCTCTAAATTATGGAGAAGCGCAATGCCTCTATTTAGAAGAGGAGGTGAATATATAGGTAAAAAAGCTATATGAACAGGGATGCATACGTTACAAGATATAGCCGCTGGAGCTAAACCCCGTGAGTCCTTAAAAAGACGGATTACAGATGTGTCAGATGAGATGTTGGATGATGTAAAGGTCAAAATAAGACGCAAGATGTCGGGTCAAGGCAAAGGACGTAAGAAATTGTGCGCTAAGAAAAAACTGAAGGTAAAGAGACCTCTAAAGAAAAAATGCATTGATGCATTTGCTATTTAATTACTAACTGGTATCTTTTACATAAATAGTATCATACTGCAGTCGCAAATAAGAAAAGCTAAATCACCGCTCTGTTCATTATACGATCAGCACCCATACATACAAAATGCATTTCCTACATCCTTCTAGTTCAGACTGTTGTAAGAGTGAACTGGATCTCTTCTCCATGAACTCCACCCAGATTAGTGTGAGCGAGACCAATTTCATCAGCATTAACCCCATTCACTCAATCACCAACACCGATGTCCCTCTCGAATTCACTATCTCAGTCAGGCACCTCAGATCAGTATCTAGATCCATTCAACGTGTTTTTATATTTAAAAACGAAATTGACGAAACCGATATATATATATATATAATTATTATATCAGGGCGAATCCTTACGAAAATTGTTACTGAGCATTACTAATAGCGAAAATAGTTTAATAATAACTTACTTACTAACATCTGTGATTCTATCCAATATATAATATATATAATAATATATATATATTAATAATTAATAATATATATATATAATAAAAAATATATAATATATATAATACTATATATATATATATAGTATAATATATTATAATATATATTTATATATATATATAATAATAGTTATATAATATATAATATTATAATATATAATATTAATATATATATACCTATGATATATAATAGCATATATATATATATATATATTATAAATTAATATATACTATATATTATATACATATATATATATAATTATATAGTATATATGTATTTATAATATATATATATATTATATATATAATATTAATATAGTATATATTATATTATATATATATATAATAATATATATATAAATAATATATAATATATTTATATATATATATATATTATTTAATATCATATATATAGTATATTATTAATATATATATATATATATATTATATTATTAATATATATATATAATAGTTATTAATATATATATATATATATAAAAGCGTGCAAACATGAGATAAGTATAATATAATAAATGTACCAAAGCTAATTGGAACCCTATTAAATAATTTAAATGAATAAATTTCAATATTGGGATAATTCGATCTAACAATTGACATTAACTAATTACATAATTAATCATTAAATCTATTTATTATATTAATTTTTTCATTTGATTAGTTTAATTTATATAATAACATTAAGAATATAGTATTCGATCAGTTTGCGAATATTTGAGTGAGAGAGAGAGAGAAGAGTAAGAGAGAGAGATATGAGAGATGAAGAGAGAGAGGAAGTAGAAGAGAAGAGAGAGAGAGCAGAGAGAGAGAGAGAGATGTAAGGAAGAGAGAAGTAGAAGAGAGAGAGAGAGAAAGAGAAAGAGAGATTAGAGAGAAGAGAGAGAGTTAGAGAGAGAGAGAAAAGAGAGTTAATGAGAGAGTGAGAGAGAGAGCAAAGTAATCTGACTCATATCATAAGTAATGACAAAATTCTTAAAAGCATCATTCTTTTCCCCTTCATGAATTACTTCTATAATTTTTTTATTTAAATAATCATTTGTCATAATTCACCTTATATTTTCCTATTCCAAAAGCACATTTTTTCAGCTTAATATACGAAATTTATTAAAACAATAAATTTTCTTTAAAATAATTATTTAATAATTAATATAAATTATTATATAATAATACTTTAAAAATATTAAATAGTTTTGAAATACAATATAAATGAGCTATTTCTTGCAAATTCTGAATTATTGGAGTAGTAAATTATCGAATAGCGATTCTTCATTATGAAGATAAACTTGCCATCTATATTAATTATATACTAGGTTTTTCTGAGAATACTTATTTGCATATCACTTTTATATTTGTGCAAATGTATTAAATCCATTAAAGATATGACTCCTCACAATTAGGTATATCACATTATAAATATAAAAGAGTAAAAAGATGCCAAACTAAACGTGAAAATAACTGCAATTAACATTAAAATGGTGGGTAAGGCATCCATATATCAATACACATAGCGTCACTAGTACTATTTACGGAGCAAAGTCAAATAAAATGAACCTATTTCTCCATTTTTGGTATTTTTTTTATTCAATTTATTTTATAATTCGACTAAATTCGTAATTATAATTAAAATATAATATTTTCACATATTATTATTCTGTATTTTTATCAATATCTTATTTTTATATAAATTTCGACACTTAATTAAGCTTATTTTTAGCATGAAAACATTTCTTTCTATATTAAATATCGGTGCTTAAAAATTTTGTGAAAATTGGCCAATTATAGAAAATTAGGCCTAATTGGCTAATCTCACTGAAACAGAAGCAGAAAAAAAAATTCAATTAGAAGTTTTTGTCAGCAAATGAACGAATATGAAGAGAAAGACACCGAAATGCGTTCTTTTGCACTAGCTCAAAGTATTTGCTTGCTGTTAAGTTTCCAACAAGGCTTTCATAGTTTTTCATGACCGTAGAGTATAATAATATCTATACATGCCCCACTATAGTATATATAATATTTCTATACATAATCTATATATACACACTGGTTTACTACATTATAAACTTCTCTAGCAAAGGGCTGATGCTACGATTTTCCGCAAGCAACTTAATAAGTATTGACTAAGCAAAATTTAATATTCAAGTTAGCTCTGTTCGTAATAAGCAATTTAAAATTATATATTTGTGAGAGAATTTATTAGTCAGTTGGAGGAAGAATTAATTATTAATCTAAATATATATATTATATATATATAATATTAGGCCCTTATAATATATAACATTAATTATTCTGAAATATACAGTATTTGACATGAAAATTTTTTCATTTATATATAATATACTTTAGTTTATGCTACAGCATAACTAATTGGATATCAACTCCTGATTATATATATATATATATTAATATATATAAATATATATATATAT
>JABUQX010055678.1:15000-19591 GCA_015478945.1 Trachelipus rathkii
ATTATTATAATATATAGAGGCGAAGAATAATGGAGTGAATTGATATTGGATTTGGAGTTGTATAATAAAGCGTATTATGTTTCCAATTCTGATGATCAACATGATAACCAAAATCACAATCTTAATGATAACATTATTATTCACAACAATTATGGACATAACGGTAAAAGTAAAGATGATAATATAATGATACTTGTAAGATTAATACAAATATTTGTGATGATGTTGATGTCGAAAGAGTGCGGTATCGAATGGAAACTGAAGAACTGATTTGGGAAGAAACAAGGTGCGTTTAAGAAAGTTAGGTTAGAGTATAGTGTGTAATCAAATCTGTAACTATATGAGATAATACAATGATATAGGGAATATAATGAGGGAGGAGAAGAATAAATGTAATTTAGGATATATATGGATTATGCAACAGCCGTATAATATAGATATTGGAAGTATGATCTACTATATCTTGCGGTGTTATGATAGATATGGTGAGTTCGTGTCAGGTTATAAACTTCTGATGGAATCAAATAAGTATATGTATGACGATAGTGATAAGCGAGATGATTGGTTTTAATATTTAATAGCGAGTGAGAGAGGGATGTGTATGTCTCCTTGGGCGATATAAAATTGTATATATATTGAGATGAGGTTATGAATGAATTAAGAAAGTAGGTATATAGGTGGACTAAGTGAGTGATATAGCGATATAGAGATAAAATGTGGATAGAAATGGGAAGATAGAGTGGTGGAGATTACCCTACCTATTATATGAGGATTATTGGGATATTATTTGGTGGCGAAATCTGAGAGAGTATTAGAGGAGACTGGATAGAAGAGATTTGGTTAGGGTGTGTAAAAAAGTAGAATCTGGTGAGTTATACCGAAAAGTAAATTATATGTAGATAAAGAGATATAAGGTTATGGGTTGTGAGCGAAAGGACAGTCCTCTGGTGTAGAAGTTAATGTATAGATGGTGAGTACTCACATGATTTATGATTTTAAATTATTTAGGATATTATGTTGAATGAAAGGGAGAGATAGTATGCAGTAAGTGTAAGTAGGATATATTGTGAGAGAATGGACACTAAGGTGGCTGAGAGTTCATATTAAATCTTTAGTTGAATGTATAAGGGTCATTAAGTCTAGAGTGCTGAATATAGGAGTCTTACATGAGGGATATGTTTTTTTACGATAACGTTGTTATAATGTATAAGCTATATAAGTGGGACTATGCTCTGGAAATAAGAAGGTATAGATTCTAAAGTACTAAATATATATGTTTCATGATGGACATCTCATAGTGGCGTGTTAGGTATGCGAAAAAGAATGATCAAAGAGGAATGCAATTCTGTCATTCACGCAAGTGAGAGTTATTATCTGAATGTCAATAGACATTGAAGTGGTAACAGTATGGATGTAATTAAGAAATAAAATGTGTAAAGATAAAACAGATTTTGTATGATGGTTTTGTACTCTATAGGATGATATCATGAGGTGGAATTGGAAAGTATATCAGGGGCCTAATATTAAATACGGATAAATATATATAAATTATCAGAGAGTAATATATGATAAAGTGGTGAGTTGTGTTATTGAGAATCTGTACCAGCATGGTTAGGAATGGCAAGGACTTCGAGAAAAAAATGCTCGCGCTTCATGTAAATAGAAATAAGGGCACAAGATTACTCCTTGGAGGCAGATTATTAAGTTAGATAGAGTTTGGCTAGAAGCGCAGAGAAGTAGAGGGATGCATGTGAATCAGTGTGAGAGCGATCGCGCGCGGGTTTTGAGATGTGCCAGGTTATCGTTGCCTAGCGCAAGCAGGCGCACAGGAAGAACCCCAAGGCACCTACATGTTAGCTTTACTGTAGATGTGAGAGTGAGGGTCCACTATCGCGCGCTCCGTGAAGCTCTAGGGTGGACTCCTCTCTCGCACTCGCACGCCACGCTTCTCGCACTAATTTGCGCTCATAAAGGCGCGCGCGACAGCACGCGCGCGCTCTCTTCTCACCTTCGCTTCTCCTCTCTCTCTCACCTTCCGGTGCAAACCGTAATTTTTGGCACCTGTTCCTCTCGGAAGAAGGGGTGTGCAAGACCCGTGTGGACGCATCCGTCGTACCGTAGGTGTCTCGGCGGAGCCACGCAAGATGGGCTATAGTTGTGTGCCTGTTTCTCTCCGATCGATATGATATGTATGGAGAGAATCACTACCTTTATTTATTTGAATATAATATTGACCTTTTGTTATTCTATATACAGTGATCACTTTTATGAAGTAACCTAATAATTTTTTGAGAAACCCTCTTTTTTTTTTATCTATGAATACGTTTAAGTTAGTTATTTTTAAGTTTGTGTAGTTTATTTTGTTACTAATGAGTTTCTTATTCATGAGCCTTTTTACAGGTGATTCAACCTTGAGTTTGTTTTATATCATTAGTCGTCACACCATTTTGTATTTATATTGCGTTTATTGTATTAATTTATTTTCTATATCGTCTGAGTGATGTAATCGAAATTCATCGTCGCGTTCGATTATACGCGTTAATCGTCTTATAATACGCAAGTCTCGTCGTGTAGCGTTTAATTCGTCGCAGTCATCGTCTATAATGTCTAGCGTTTTTTTTTTACTTATCGCAAATACGTAAGGTACCTCGTTTTTTACTATACTCTATTATCTAATCTATATTATTCCGAATATTTCAGTTTATTCTGCAACATAGGAATCTATGATAGCATTTAATAATACCACGAATGCATCCATAAGGAGCACTACATGACTTCTTACCCCTTATACAGCACCATCTTCAAAAGATCACTCTTCTCATAACACCCAGCTTCTAAACAAAGAACTAATACACGCCTACCGTACGCCGTAAAGAATTGCTCCTCTGGAGTCGAACCACCGTCTGCTGAAGACCTGAGAAACGATATACTCGATGCTCAACCACTGAGCCATCCTCTAACTAGACCGTTCAGGTTAATGAGGATGGCTCAGTGGCGATATGCGTCGAGTATTGTCGTTCTCATGTCGTAATACCTTAAAAAGAAACAAAACAAAACCATTCAACCGATGACTGCTATTAGTCCTGTCTGTGCTGCGTGGCATATCGAGTCCTCCAGAATGAGCATCTTTACCTCTCTACCTCACCATAACTAAGTTCTTTGTTTATAGGTGGTTATATATATTGAATGCTTATTTCAACAGCTTGCCAATTTCACTTATATATATATAGTAATTATATATATAATATATATTAATATATATATATATTATATATTATATATATATTAATTATATTATATATATTAATATATTATTTATAATTATATATAATATAATAATAATATTAAATATTGTACAAGTTTTCATAAAGTACTATTGATCCATTAATAATACTTTAGTACATATGTACTGAACAAATATCTATAGATGAGTAACTTGTTACTTGTACTTGAATCAATATTACTAGAGATACTTGGTACTTGTACTTGAAAAATTAAATGGTAATCATTGAACCGCAAGTCCATGAATAAATAATATTAATAAATATTAATATTTATTAATATATATAATATTAATATATATATATATATATATAATATTATATAATACTATATATAGTTGCTCTTGTTACTTACTTCTGGAAGTGAGTTCTCAGGTATCCTGAACCCCTTGGGCCTTCTTTAAGGAATGATCGCCACATGTCATTTTATACTACTTACTTAGTGCATGTATATATATGTACCTAATGCGTTTTATGAGCCCGTCATATAATACATGTATTAATGCATTCATGCGCGTTAGCGCTCATTAATAATCTATTCTATATCTTCTGAATGCGAATCAATCCCAACTACACTATAGAATGAAACAATATAAGAAATTGTGGAATATTAATAAATGTGACCATATCCAGTACTCATATTAACCGAACTGGAAATTTGATATCTCACCTACGTAGCCTCTTAAGGAAGTGTAAAGGACTTAACTAATTCGCTATAAATAGTTCTTCCTCACTATATTAATATAATACAAATGTATTACTATAAATAATTATAATAGCATTAAATTTATGCTATGAACAAAATTGTTAGTGAAATAGCTATTTCCATATATTAATAAACGTTTAGAAAGTCAGTCCAATATTCGTTTAGCTCACATTATTTATATATATGCAATTTATATATATTAATTATATAGTATATATATATAATATATATATTATATATGTATATATATATATATTATATCTAATATATAATATAATAATAATAATTAATTAATCTTTTGGTTTATAGTTTTAATAAAATATTTAATTAATATTTTTTTTATATTATTAAATTTTATTAAAAAAATATAAATAATAAATATAATTAAAAATATATATTTATAATATAATATAATTATATATATAATTATATTAAAAATATATATATAATATATATATATATATTATAATATAGTATAATATATTAATATACTTATATATATATATATAATATATATAATAATATATATATATATATATATAATTATATATATATTACTTTATATTATTATGATATATATTATTATATATATAATAATAATAAT
>JABUQX010055679.1:0-7500 GCA_015478945.1 Trachelipus rathkii
GGAGCGGTGCGGTGCGAATCCGAAGCTTTCAGGCGTTGAGCGTTCCGGTTGAGCTTTCAGGCGTTGCGCGTTCCGGTTGAGCTTTCAGGCGTTGCGCGTTCCGGTTGCGGACTTGCGGTCCGGGTCTGCGGTTGCGAAAAAAAAAAAAAACCGCGTCGTCGAACCACGGAAACAACCCTAAAGGGTTAAAAACACCCATGAACGTACGTGAGTATTAAAAAAACACCGAAAAAAAAGAGGGGCTCCACCCCCTTTGGGGTTACCCCCTGGGGTGAATTCTATACATAACATCAACACACCTTAGTTCATGAGCCGCTCGAATGATAAAATGATACCCAAAAAAACCAAACCCCATGAACCTCGTGAAGTATTTAAAAAAATAAAACCAACATGACCGACTCCATCGTGGTTCATGTGGTTTTCTCACCTTTAGTTTAACATCACTATATACTACGGTACTAAGCCCCGTCACTGTATAACACGCGAAGAAATCCTCCTTGTCCTTGACATCGACGAAACGTCCCAATCTTATGTCAAGACAAATCATTTATATATCCCTACATAACTATAGAGGTTTATACTATATATATATATATATATATATATATATATATATATATATATATATATATATATATATATAACATATAATATATATATATATATATATATATATTATATATATATATATATATATATATATATATTATATATATATATATATATATATATATATATATATAATATATAAATATATATATATATATATAATATAATTATATATATATATATATATATATATATATATATATATATATATATATATATATTATATATATATATATATAATATATATATATATATATATATATTATATATATATATAATTATAATATATTATTTTACGCAAGCAAATATTAGGTAAAATAATATGTAATGCGAAAAAGACATTTCATGAACGTTAAAATGAGGTTATTCCCTAAATGTTTAGCAGTTATATTTCAGCTGTTACAAAGTTGGACAATGAAAACTGTGGAGCGAAAGGAAAATTAGAGCTAATTGAAAATTTGGATTTCTATAGAAGAAAGGAAAGATGATTTTGAATGAAAAATTTATTCTAATAATTTGTGTTAATGAAATCAGATTGAAGAACTAAAGTTATTGTCCTAATTCTCAAAGGCCTAGTCATTTTTTTGGAGAACAGTGCAATTACAGTGTAATTAGATAGTTTATCGTTCTTCGTGTTTACTAGGTATCTGGAAAATTTTTAAACATAATATAGGAGGCCAGGATCAGGAAGAGGGAGGTTGGGCTAGCGACGGCAACTAAGATAACCACCTCGAACTTATCGAGCTTTTGCACACATGCACCTCATCCGATGCAAAACTGCAAAGGAATCTCTGGGACTGCGCAGGGTTGTTGTTTAGTGAAATGAACAGTGTGGCGAAGACTGCTAGAGAGGATCTAGATAACTCCATCAACAACTGATTCCCCCTTCCATCGTCCCCAATAATTACGACCTTCCTTAGCGGCTGGACTCGTGATTTGAAACTTGAAAACAAGATGCAAATTTTTAACTTAAATCAGAAATTGTCTGAAGATTTTGTGTCATTCCGCATAAGCTCGAAACAACTGAGGAAAATACTGAGTTATTCTACCATTAACTTATCATGAACAGGAAGACTTTTTCATCAACTATTGTTGATGCAATTCACGATACACTAACCTGAATGACAGTATGATGCAAATGATACAAAGTATACATAGATTTGAAAGGTAGTTGATATCCATGGAAAATAAATCTTGAAAAAATAAACAGATTATGTTACAGATAAGATCGAGATTGTCATTGCAATTATTATTTTTTAATTATTATTATTAATTTTTGTTAACAGTTAACACGCACCGCTCACGATCAGAGCCTATTGATGTTCTAAAAATAATAGAGGTCAAAAAGGAAAAATTCAGTCAGTCTACTGTAAATGATTAGTTGACTTTAATATGACGAATGTATAAGAATAAGAAAGAAAAATAATAAATAAATTAGAAAAAATAAACTAGACTTATATGAACAAACTGGGGAAAGCTCTAGTTTTAACAATCACTAAATACTTCCTTTTAATGATTCATTATTTTGTGAGTGTTGGGTAATAATGGTTATTAATAATAATAATAATAATAATAATAATAATAATAGTAGCGCTGGGCATATAGAGTAACACTCTATATGCCCAGACCAACTCTCTAGCCATGGGCTCGTCTTTGAGCGCTATTTTAGCTAACGCTTACCTAACTCACTATGAACAAATATGGCTTGATAAATGTCCCCCCTCATTCAAACCCACATTTTACAAAAGATATATGGACGACACCTTTCTACTGTTCACAGATGAAACCAAAAATTTCAAATTATTTTTAATTACATAAACTCTCAGCTACCTAACATAACCTTCACGCATGAAGACGAAACAAATAATTCCCTTCCTTTTTTGGATCTGTTTATTAAAAAAACTGCAATAGATTTTTCATTTACGATTTACAGAAAGAAAACCTTCACTGGATTAGGCCTAAACTTCTTCAGCCACATTCCTTTGTCATTTAAATGTAATAGCATAAAAACCTTGTTATTTAGAGCCTTCCACCTAACGTCCACTTACAACCTAATGCATCATGAATTCGAATTTTTGGTGAATTTTTTCAGTTCTAACCTTTTTCCCCACTCTCTTATTTATAAATATATTAATAGGTTCTTATGCTCCAAATTTGACCCCCCACCCCCTATCCCAACTGTTCCCAAGCTGAAATTATATTTTGCACTGCCGTTTTACGAACACATCCATATCAAACTTTATAAAGATCTTTCCCATCTGTTACGTATTAGTTTCCCTCAATTAGACATTAAATTAATCTTTAACTCTTCTTACAAAATAGCGTCGTACTGTAATCATAAGGACAAAACTCCTATTTCTCTTCGTTCTTCTGTCATTTACAAATTTTTATGTAGCGACTGTGACGCCGCTTACGTAGGAAGCACCCTACGCCAATTAAATGTCAGAATCAATGAACACAGAGGTTTTTCCACCCGCAATTCTTTGCTGAATTCCCCTGCTTATTCTGCTATACGTGACCATGCTCACACCCATGATCACGCCTTTAATTATACAAATTTCTCTATATTATCACAAACCAGTTTACCAACCAACCTGAACATTTTTGAATCCCTATACATTGCCAACATTAAACCTTCTCTCAATAGCGACAGTGGTCCTTTTAAGCTGCAGCTGCTTTGATTTTTGACTTGTCTTCAGAAAGTTTTCCCGATGTTAATTAATGCTGGCTTTTTTGTGTTGTTTTTAGCCCCTAGCTGTAATTATTTTGGTGAGTGTTTTATCCTAGATTAGTCATTTGCACCTTTAATAAATAAAAATTATTTTTTATTTTACGTGATAATACCATAGTTTATCATAATAAACTATGATAATACTTTATTTTGTGTTGGTCCTGAGGATTTTGTGTTTTTGTCATTGCTTATTTATTTAATGTAATTTAATAATGACATGTTAATGATGATAATTGACACCAAATGAATATGTTTAATTTCTTAACTATAGTTAAATTTTTATTTTTATTTTTTATATTTTTTGTTTGTTTCTATTTCATAATTTATCATTTGTAGCCTGATGATGGTAATTGATGTATTCCGAAACGTTGTAATTTTGTCATTAAAGTTTTTCCAATGCCGCTGTCTGGAGCCTTCGTGCTATATATATATATATATATATATATATATATACGGTATATATATATATATATATGTATATTATATATATATATATATACTATATTTATATATATATATAATATATATATATATCAGAGGCGACTCATATACTCTTGCCGCTCGTGCTTAGCACGAATTAACTATAGAAACGATCGATCTTTTTACAAATTTCATAATGTTACGATAAAAAATTCTTATTTTTTTGAAATTATGTTAAATGAATGAAAATCATAATAAATTAAAGATTATGTAAAATTGGGAAACAAAAAAGTGTAAAGAATCATGGCGTTAATAACTGCTAAGTTTTCAATCAATTAAAAAACGGTTGACTCTTAGTGCTCAAATCAAATAGCCAAGTAAATGTGTGTGAATTAGAGTGTAAATTGTTTATATTTTTGCCTTTGAATTCTATTTGTATAAATAAGGTGAGACCAACTTTAAAGTTATTTTTAACGTATATTATATATATATATATATATATATATTATATTATATATAATAGTATATATTATATATATATATATATATATATATATAATTATATATATATATATATATATATATATATATATATATATATATATATATATATATATAGTTATATTAAATAGAGATATACGAACCAGAAATTTTTGGTTCCGGCCCGGAACCGGACTTTCGACCTTCCGCTACACCTTAACATATTCTACTTAAAACTTGTCCGATTAACAAGTGGAGTCTCTCTCTGAAGTATCTGTCATCTTGTCATATCAATACTGTGAGCTCTTAGTTTTCTGTAAGCCAAAATTTGAATAAGCGGATCAATAAATTTATTAACTAAAATAGGAACTTTTTTCAGAAAAGCTTTTATTTAAAAAGCTTTTTTTTAGAAGCGGGTAACGTGTTTGAGGATAAAAGATCACGTTTAACTCCACAACATGGGGAGCAACTTATTTTCCTACACCATAACATTTCAATATTCAAATAAATTTATACATTTTTAAGTAAGAAAATTATGGAATCTTGCTTTAATTTTTTTTTAAATTTTGCTAAACAGTTTAGTTAATATTTTGTTTTGTAGTAGTTTCTAAACAAAAGTAATATCTTTTATAATAATACTAATCATTATAACAATATAATAAAAATAATAATAATAAATAATAATAATAATATAATAATAATAATAATAATAATA
This sequence comes from Trachelipus rathkii, assembly GCA_015478945.1. NCBI lineage: Eukaryota > Metazoa > Arthropoda > Malacostraca > Isopoda > Trachelipodidae > Trachelipus > Trachelipus rathkii. The sequence goes on from JABUQX010055679.1 coordinate 4,956, forward strand.
ATAATGGACCTTGGACCTTTTACTTGACTGAAAGAAAATTTTCATCGGAAAGGTTTACACCCTGTTATTATACTGCTTTAAAAAATAGAATTTAATTTATTTTGGATAATAAAACAATTTCCTTTTTTTGTGCTTCACCGTTCCTTTAATGTTTTAATATAGTAAGTACATTATATATATATATATATATATATATATATATATATATATATAGTATATATATATATATATATTATATATATATATATATATATATATATATATATATATATATATATATATATATATATATATATATATATATATATTGATTTCTTTTTAAAGAGCCACAATCCATATCTCAAAACTACAACAGCTACCGGGAAAAGGAATACATTGCTGGAATGCTGGTACAATTTTAGTGCGGAAAATGTAAAAAAAAAAAAATCTCAAAAACTACAATAGCTACAGGGAAAAGGAATACATTTTTGGAATCCTGGTAAAATTTTAGTTAAGAAAATGTAAAAAAAAAAAAAAAAAAAAAATTATTGTTAATAATTATTATAGTAATATACGTTTCATACGTTACTCATTAAAATAAATGGACTTTCTAGTAAATTTTGCTTTTTTTTTTTTAATAAAGAATACCCCATGGGTATACCGCACCGATGGCAGGAGTCGGGGTCTCTCGGCCTTCCGGGGAACTACGGGGTAGGACTAATTCCCCCCCTCCGGGGAGGGTCTCCGGAACCCCCGCTCTTTGGTATTTGGGTGTCGCGGGGGTTCCTCCGCCCCTCCCCTACGGGGTATGGAAAACGTCCCCCCCTATGTTCCCCGTCAGCTTGAGCCCCCTACATTGCCGTGTAATACCTTTACAAATAATATATATATATATATACTATGTCCCACCTCCCACCCAAAAAAAATAGTCAATTTTTTATGTTTAATTTTTTTTTTTTTTTTTTTTTACATTTTGCTAACTAAAATTTTACAAGGATTCCAAAAATGTATTCCTTTTCCCTGTAGCTATTGTAGTTTTTGAGATATGTTTTTTTTTTTTTTTTTTTTTTTTTTTTTTTTTTTTTTTTTAAATTTTGAAATGTCATTACCGTTTCAATATAACATTACCAAAAAACTAAAATAAAAACAAATAAATATTAAAATATAAAAAAGTAAAACAAAAACATTAAATTATAAGCAACAATCAACTTCTGACGATAACCATTAACAAAAAACTGAAAAAAAGCATTTTAAAAAATAATAATGACAGTGAAGCTCCTTTTCTTTTCTTATTTTTATAATTCGTAATAAATACCAAGAGCACCAACATTATTTAAGGACATAAATTTTCAGTCAATTGAAGAGGAACAGCACCATAATAATAATAATAATAATAATAATAATAATAATAATAATAATAATAATAATAATAATAATAATAATAATAATAATAATAATAATAATAATAATAATAATAATATAATATAATAATAATATTTTAAATGCTACATCAGCTTTGCTTAATAAAAGTTTTTACTTTCAGCTTCGAATTCCCTAATATTTTCTTCTGAAATATTCATTTAATTTCCAATACTGACCCTAGAAGAATAATTTTGCAAAGAAGTATGAGGCATATTTTTATATTTATATTAGATCCTGAACCGGTTTTCCGTTTCGTAAACCTCGGACATTTTTCAGGAGTTTGATTCTAAACAACTGAATGAATTATTTTACAGTAAGATTTAAAAAAATCAAAATTAACAAAAATTAGATTTTAGATTTTAGATTTTAGATTTTAGCATTTCATATTATATTTAACTTATGGGACAATACGTTGAACTTTATGTTAATGTCTGGTTTTAGATGTTTTATGTAATAAGCCTCAGCTATTTTCAGTTTTTGGGCTTAACATGAGAAGTGTAAAATTTTAAATGATTTTGAAATATCAGGTACAGTTGTCTTGTTATGTTCAGTGAATAAAAATGTTCGTATATTTTACTGGTTTAAAGCGGTGCTGGTAATGCCCCTATCTGTTAATCTATAGTCGTGTTAACCAATATACGTCGACGTACAATTCGCATGTCCCGAGTCTGACTGTACGTCGACGTATATTGGTTACACGACTAGTAGATTAACAAGATAGGGCATACCAGCACCACTTTAAACCCAGTAAAATATACAAACATTTATTCACTGAACATAACAAGACAACTGTACCTGATATTTCAAAATCATTTAAAATTTTACACTCCTCATGTGAAGCCCAAAAACTGAAAATAGCTGAGGCTTATTACATAAAACATCTAAAACCAGACATTAACATTAAGTTCAACGTATTGTCCCTTAAGTTAAATATAATTGAAATGCTAAAATCTAAAATCTAAAATCTAAAATCTAATTTGTAATTTTAATTTTTTAAATCTACTGTTAAAATAATTCATTCAATTGTTAGAATCAAAACTCTGAAGATGTCCGAGGTTTACGGATGAAACCGGTCAGGATCTAATAAATATAAATATGCTTCATACTTTCTTTGCAAATTATTCTCTAGAGTAGTATTAAGGAA